>JARHVA010000082.1:4375000-4582500 GCA_037957365.1 Torreya grandis | reverse complement strand
ATATTCCCATTCCCTCCCCACACTCCCTAATATTTTATCTATCACAAGGGTACTTATATGTTTCACAAAGTTGAAAAATAAATTGCCTTTTACAATTATATGAAATTTAGATTAACAAATATTTTTAAAACCACTTTAAAAATTTTATGGTCCTTCAATTTTTCCTACATAATCCCAATAATTTCTCTAAATTATGGTTTTTATAGTTTTTTTTAAATACATTTTTTCCTAATTTTATATTTTTATGATTCCTTTGTTTTTAAAATTTAAAGAAAAAATAAATGTGATGAGTGGTATAAAGGTGGTGACTAGGTGGCGAAGGATGGTTGTAGAGCTGGTCAAAAGGCATTTCAATTCAAAGGGTTTTAATCCAATCATTTCTAATCAAACACTCTTGTGTGGTACCTATGTGGAAACAATGTGGTTCACTTTCATATACAATTTAAATGTATGCCTCTAATTGACTTCAAATTGTCACTTCAAACACCACAATTTTAGGTCAAATCAATGTATAAAAATATGATGTTTTTATTTCATGTAAATTTTCACTTTAAGTTCTAAAGAAGAGAGAAAAGAAACTTGATATGGGTATGGTTGAAAAACCTATTTGGTTGTGCATGCATTGAATCAAAAGACTGTGAAGAGCTCCTCTTTATCTTGGAAGGAAGATCTATAGATAAGAATCCACTAAAGCAAACTTGTTCATTAGATAGATAGTTGGGTGGATTTCCTAGTGATAGCTAGATATTGGAAGTGAGAGCTTCCTTAGGGGCTATCAATCCACATGTTTTAAAAAGTTAAGTTGATGAAACTGTAAAGAAGGTACTTGCATCAATTAAAAAATATTACTAAAACTAAACACAAGAATGCTTGCTAAGAAAATAGACTAGAAATGATCAAATTAATGATAAATTAATTAATACTAGTGCTAACAAGTTAGGGTATGCTTTAGAAAATCTGAAAGGGGTCTGTGAATAGCCAAAAATAGAGAAAAATGGATTTTTTTGGGGTTAGGTAGGTCAAATTAGCTTGATATTTTTTATACCATAGGTAACCATCGATGGTTATGCCTAACCATCGGTAGTTGGGGTTTGACCATCGATGGTTGACTATGGAATTTTGGGTTTGATAAACATATGAATGATGGGATCCCATATATGGATTTTGAGATTTGGGTAAGGGCTGGGTTGATTATGAAATGGAATTAAATCATGTGACTATTAACAAACAAGTATGTGTCTTACCATAAGTTGGTTGGGTGGGTGGTTGATGCAGTTAGCTTATTGGTGGAATTTGGCTTGATTTCAATAGAGTAATGGTACTTGAGAGTTTGGTTGAGAGGTGACAATAAGTTAACTCCCAATAATATGGTTGATAATGATTGATAATTTTGATGATGTTGATTGACCTGATTGACCTATAAAAGAAAACTCTGAGTACTTGAGCTCCTAAAAATTATTGTAGATGGAATTGACCTCCCAAGCCTATCTTTCTTAGAGGCACAAGAAATAGATGGAGTGAAGGTGTAACTGAGTCATCTAAATATAATTCATTCATGTAAAGGTTCACAATATGAATTAGACAAGTTTATATTTAGAAGAGGGTCGATGAAGCTTGCATTCTTTTGGTGAAAAGGTGGATCCCAACTGTTGATTGTTAGGGGTTCCTAAGGCTGACTATCAATGGTCAAGGATTCCTAAGGCTGACTATCGATGGTCACCCTGACCGTCGATGGTCAAGGTCCATAGAAAAGGGTCCTAAAGGTTAGGGTTATTTAGTTTGGTGAAAATGGGTGAAGATAGGTTGGGTTTGGCCAGATGGATGTAGATTAGTCCTAAGGGGGTCCTAGGTGGGTCTAGGGGTATCTTCAAAATTCAAAAGCATAGGTATGTATATTTTTGGTGTCTACATTTTTCCCCATTTTTTTGTGTGACTTATGTAAACAAGCTACAAAAAAAATAGATTATGGGTCAAGGTTTTGGTTACCCCAAGAGTGGAAGGAGGTGTTCCCCCTCAAACTAGTAGTTGGTGAGGTGAAGCTGAAGTGGGTACATGTTTGATAAGTGGTATATGATGAGTCATGAGGTGGTGACATGAGGTTGGGCATTTGAGATACAAACTTGCACACAAAATGTAATAAAATGTGTGATAGCCAAGATCATGCAAAGATTAAAATTGCCAAGGTTGGTAAAAATAAGGGTTGGTGCTAAGTAAGATAAGTGACAAGTGAATTGTGTGACTGCTTATAAGCACGAACACTCATAAACACAAGTCTCCTAAGCAATTTTTATGTTTTAAGTGGGTATCCAAGGTAGGAAGTGCTCCTGGGGAAAACACAAATGGGTCAAGTGTCATGGGTATCAAAGGTAATAAGTGTTCCTGATGAGACACAAGTGGGTTGGTATGTGTGAGGTGGTACAAAATGCAAAAGGGGTCAACATGGCAATGTTTTCACTATAGTCAAAGTGTAGTTAAATTACACGTGAGATGGGCCAAAAGAGACCAATGGTAAGGTGATGAGGTGGTCAAGCTGGTGGGAGAAAGTTATCTCTAAAAGTATGCAAAAGCCTTGGATAGTGTGCTAGGAATGGTAGGTTTTAGGTAAAAAGTGAAATTGAGTTTTATAGGGTTTCCTGACCATCGATGGGGATGACTACAGATGATTGGGCACACATGGAAGAGGTAGGGCTAAGAGAAATGAGGCACTAACAACATGTGCCTAGAGACACATCGATGATAGTAGCACTCATTAAGAGATGGGATCTTGCTACTAATACCTTCTTGCTACCAATCGAGGAGATGACTATTCTCCCAAAGGATGTACATAGGATCACTCAACTCCCACTCTGTGGTGAGGAGATATACTAGATAGAGCCAGAGGAGTGAAATGAGTATGTTGATTATTTATATGGAGATGATAGTGACCAAGTTTACTGGTATTTTGGAGATTTTAGCTATACAGGGTTATATGAGAGAGATCTGGATGAGATGAGATTGATGATGATGTTGATGGTTATGGTTATGGTTATATGCTTTAGGCTCTTAGATTTGAGTAGTAAGAGGTTTCTTATGTATTGTTGGTTGTGTTGGTGGAGTTATTACTTGGGAGTATAGTATTTGGTTAGGTCTTAGTTTTTCTAGTTCAAATTTATAGGGAATTATAGGGATTTAGACACCATCAAAGATATGGTATCAACGTGGGCCTAGTTCTTCATTACTAGGCTTACAAACACATTCAGGTTCTAAGGTTGATGGGATTGCCATGGGTAGATTACACACAACTAGAGTTCCCTATTAATTTTATGAGATGGAGAGATGACTATGTTGCATTAGGGGTAGGAGGTGGAGCACATGATGTTGATTAGTTCAGAGGTGCCCTAGGTGCATTAGTAGCTAGGGACATAACTTAAAAACCATACCTATAGTTCTTGATTTGGCCAGGCTATAGGAGGTAGACTCTCACTATGTAGAGTTATAGGTGGATAGTGGGCCACTGAGAGGGTGAGGTTGAGTTGATTCCATTTAACCAGGTGTGGTTGTAGTTTAGCTTGCTATAGGGTGTACCAAGCCCACATCCATGGTACAAAAGGTAGGATTCAAAGGTTAAGTTACCAATGCCCTAGCATACTCAGATAGTTTTGGATGGTGGTTTTGAGGAGCTTCCTATTAGGGATCCTATGGATGATGTAGGGTACATAAAATGGTTATATGGCTTGGTACCAGTTGATCTATGCAACAAAAGATTTTGGTGGAGATGATAGAGGTGTGAGGCCAATGGCTATAGATCTATTTGACCAAGATAGGCAGGCAAGGGTGGCATTGGTTATAGCCTAGGCTCAAATGTAGGTGTTGCAAGGATAGGTGGCTACACCACAAGGCTAGATCACCATATTTCAAGGTCATTTTTCCACCATTATAGGTTAGAGAGACCAAGAATAGGCATCCCTAGGTATAGTTACGTAGGAGAGGGACCTACTAAGATAGAGGGTTAGAATAGGTGTAGTAGTAGGAGGGCCACAAAGACAGTGCCATAGTCACATTACCTAGCCATCATAAAGGAGCTTAGATACTATGAGGTAATGGTGCTAGATGAGTTTCCCTAGGCTATGAGATATGTAGATTATAGAGCTAATTTGGCAGTAAGCCCTCGATAGCTACTCCAAGTTAGTGGGTTACTACACTAGGTCAGGTAGGGGTCCCAAGGGGACCACCACCAGGTATAGGCATAGATGGGGCTAATGGTGGTGGTGTAGGCCCATGATTATGTTTAGATGTGTTATTATGATGTATTATTTTAATACTAGCCTATGCATCAATGTAATGAGATGTATATATTTTTGAGAGAGTTGACACTATTACATTTATTATTTTTTAATGATTCAATGTATATGATGTATGGTTTTTGATGTTATATATGATGGATGCTTATGGTCCATGTGGTGCTTATGTTTATGATTATGGTTATGGCTTATGGTTTCTGACTTATGGTTTATGATGTTAGTGTTCCAGTTAGTAGCTTAGGCATGTGATGTTAGAAAGATGTTATGATGTTGTGATTTTGCTCATGGATATTAGAGGATGTATTATTGATGAATGTATTTTATATGATAATGTAATAGCTTTATTCATGGTCATATGTATGGAATGGTAAATGGTATATGCTATGATGTCTTGTTCATTGATTTGGTTTATGTTTATATTGGTGTAATGATATGCTTATAGGCTCATATGATGTGATAGTTGTAAATGGATAGGTTGATGTTTATGGTCTGTTGTGATATGCTTACACTGTGTTTGGTGCATAGAGAAATAGATGGTATTGCTTGTTGACACATTTGATAATGTTCATGCTTTTGATGTGATGTTTGTTTTTCATGATCATAGAGGTAGAATGTGAATATGGTTAAAGATGAAAATACATGAAGTAAGAAAGTAACAAAATAGATGTGTAGGAAAGCAATAAGAATCATGAGAGGTATATTCACATTAATTGATAAAATATAAGAAAAAGAAATACAATGTCTTTTCATTGGTAAGGACTGACATGAAACTCAAAGTTGGATTGGCCTAGTGAAGATAAGCCTTTTAGATGCTTGTACTAGCATGCTTAGGTTGATAAATAGGTATCTTGATCACAGTGTGTCAAGTAAGCTCATAGTCCCATGCATATGATATGTGGAGCGAGAATGGATGAAACTAGAACCGTTAGTGAGACTAACATGCCTTTTCTATAAGCTTCCAAAGAGGTAGTATAAACAAGTCTATGTTCATTTATAAAGTGTAGACTGATCAATGCGAGAAGTCTACTGAGAGCCTATTGTGGCTTTTCTAAGATTATTTATATTATGAGAGCTGATTGTGGCTTTCAAAATTATTTTATTTTTTCTTGGGGATCTTTGTTATTCCACTTTTGCTTTAGGGTTGGGGAAGCTAATCGATGCAAGAAGCTTCCAATAAATTACTAGATTTGACAAATGCTTTACTCAACCATCCTTCAAGGGAGTTTTATAAGTTCATATGCTTAGTTCAAATGATTTTGATAGTTTTCCTTTAAGGGAGTAGTCCACCTTATATTTTGCAATTTTAGATTAGGTTTTAATAGCTATCCTTCAAGGGAGCAGTCTACGAATGCTAAGGATGACCCATTATTTGTTTTTGAATTTTGATATTAATTTTGATTTTATTTGATTTTTCTTGACATAAAATTGCTTATACATGCTCAAGGGATTACCTTTATGAAAGAAAAACTAAGCTAACACAAAAGCCTATTAGGTGAAAAAGGGGTATAGGTGATAATGACCATAGGAACCAATCTCAAAGAGATGGGAAGTATTATGAGAATCATGACATGGATAGAGTCATGGTACCCATAGTTTAAGATTAAAATATGAATATGATGGATAATCACATGATTTGGTTGTAGTTAGTTACCCCTAAAAAGAGGGAAATTAATATGGTTTCAAGGGATGAGATTAAGTTAGACAAGTGATGATTGTGATTCCTTTTTAACAATAGAAGGGAGGCAGATGCGAAACATTGAGAGGCTCAGGTTCTAGTTTGCCTTTGAGGGAGGACAAATGATAAGCTCCTGATCCATATTTATGGGTTATGATGTAAGGTCCAAGGCAATTGAAATAAAATTTGCCCCTTTTACTTTTCTCCATATTAGTTACATCTTGATTTTCCTTGAGAACAAGATCTCCAATATTGAATTCTTAAACTTTCAGGTGTTTATTATAGGCATTTTTTATTTACTCTTAATAGATGTGGACATGGGAAAGAGAATATAAATGATGCTTGTAGAGTATCTCAAGTTGGGCTAAACGTTCCTAATGATAGTCATCTTCTAAAACAAGGTTATGCAAAGATATGTGAAGAGAAGGTATTCATATTTCAAGAGGCAATACTGCCTTGGCTCCAAACATGAGAGAAAAATGTGTAGCACCTATAGGGTTTAGGATGCTAGTATGATATGCACATTAGGCAAATGAGATGTGTATGTGCCAATCCTAACTTGAGGCATTAACCATTTTAGTAAGCATGTTATTAAGGGTTTTGTTAGAAGTTTATGCTTGTCCATTTACTTATAGATGATAAGGTGATGAAAAACTAAGCTTAATGTCAAATACATCACAAAGGCCCTGAATTTGTATGTTTTTGAAGGATTTGCCATTATCGGTGATGATCTTATGGGGAACACCAAAATGGTAGATGATGTGATGGGTGATAAATTTGACAATCTCTTCAACTTTTGTAGAGACAAGGGGAATAACTTCTACCTATTTGGTAAAATATTAAATCATGGTAATGATAGAATGATGCCATTATGAAGAGTGGGCATTGATTTCACTAATAAGGTTGAGACCCCATTGTGAAAATGGCTAAAAATACATGGAAATGTGAAGGCTATTTCTAGGTGTAGATGTAAATTACTGTGTTATTGACACTTGACACAATTTTTCACATAATCATAACAGGCTTGATTAAGGGTATGCCAATAATAGCCTAGACAACGGATGCATTTGGCCAGGGTGAGTCCACTAAAGTGACCCCCACATATACCATCATGCATTTCTTTGATAGCATGAGAGGCTTTAGAACTATAGAGGCAATGAAATAGGAGGCCATCAAAACCACATATGCAGAAGATTCCTCTCATAAGGGTATAACAAGAGGTGATCTGAATAAACACTTGATAGGAATTCCTAGAGAGGCTAGAGGGAATTATGCCAAGGTGAAGGTAGTCAAAAGTTTGATGATACGAAAGGTCAGGTAGAACTTCTTCCACACTGAAGATGGTTGGAGTGTTTGAATTGGTGTAAGAAGGTTTGATGAGGTAGTGAATAATGACCAAAAGTTTGGAGTCTGAGGGTGCTGATGGGATCTGTGAGGCAAGATAATCCATGGTGTCAGTGAACTTGTTGGTATATTATGGGTTGGTTTGAATATGGTAGTGTTTGAATGATGCTAAGAGTTTTATAACTAGTTATTTATATAGTTGAATCATTTTGGTCTTACCCTGGTAAATGCCACTGACTTGGTTGACCACAAGTTGGGCGTCACCAAAAATATTGATTGTTTTGACTCCCAAGGCTAAGGTAGTTTTGAGACCTTTTACTAGGGCTTCATATTCAACCACATTGTTTGTACATTTGAAGTTGAGTTTAAAAGACAAAGGAAGTGGTTCAATGATGAGGGTGATAAGGATGATACTAGCTCCCCCACCACATTGACATTTAGAACCATCAAAAAACATGGTTACTTGGTTGGTGAAATATACTTGAGATAGGCTTGTTATAGACTCATCTATGAATTTGAGAGGAGGAGGTTGGTTGTCTATTATAGGTGCATCAGTGAATTGGTCAGAAATGACTTGCCCCTTAATCAATTTTTGATGGAGGAACTCAAGGTCAAACTTAGATAAAAACATGAGCCATTTCTCCATATATTAATTTTGGTATGGTCTAGAGTGCATGTGATTGAGTGGGTCAGTATTGGTTATGGAAAAATTTTAGTGGTTAAGGAGGTAGTGGTGAAGTTTGGTGGATATAAAGACTAGGGCCAAGCATAGTTTCTCGGTATGTGTATACCGAGTCTCATATTCAATAACTATGTGGCTTATGTAATAGATAGCTTGCTCTTTGTGTTGTTCATTTTGATAGGCAAGCATTGCCCCTAGGGAATGGTCTATGGTAGAGATATAGAGGTAGAAAGGTTGGTCATCCTTAAGAGGTGTAACGATAGGTGGAGATAGAAGGTACTCTTTGAGTGCATCAAAGGCCTTTTAAAAATAAACATTTCACTTGAAAGAGATGTCCTTTTTCAAGAGGTGATGGAAGGGTTGACATCAATCTGAGAGCTAGGAGATGAAGTAGTGAATGAATTGGAGCATCCCCTATAAACTATGTAGTTGTTTAAGAATGGCTAAAGGTAGCATCCTAAGTATGTCTTTGATTTTGGCTAGATTAACTTTAATTCCCATAAGGGAAATGATGAAGCCAAGAATTTTTCCTAACAATACCCCAAAGATACATTTCTTGGGATTGAGGTGGACATGGTAATGGATAAGTCTTTCAAAAATGATTTTGAGAATGGCTAAGTGGTCTTTGTGAAGTTTGGATTTCCCAATGAGGTCATCCACATAGTCCTCGATGATTGTATGGATAAGGTCATGGAAAATATAGATCATAGTACATTGGTAGGTTGCACTAGTATTATTAAGATCAAAGGGCATGACTCTATAATAAAAAGTTCCCCATGGGGTGTAAAGGTAGTTTTGTGTTGATCTTCAGGGGAAATTAAAATTTGATTATAACCTAAGAATCTATCCATGAGAGATAACATCTCATGGCCTACTGTAAGATCAACAAGTTGGTTAATACTAGGTAGAGGAAAGTAATCCTTTGGTCAGGCAAGGTTGAGGTCACAAAAGTCCACACAGATACATAGTCCCCCTATGGCTTTAGTGATAGGCATGATGTTTGAAACCCATTGGGGATAATCAATGGGTTGAATAAAGTTGATAGAGAGGAGGCATTAAAGCTCTTCTTTGACAAGGAGGGCTATGTGAGGATGCATTTGGTGAAGTTTTTATCTGACAAGTTTGGCACCATGATTGGTTACAGTGTTGTGGTGGCAATGGCCAAGTCAATACCAGGCATATTAGCATATGACCAAGTGAATGCAATGCTATGGTCCTAGAAGAAGTTAGAGAAGTCCTGAAGTTCCTCAAGGGTAAGAGATTTACCAAGTTTAACAACATGGGGGTTTTCTGGATTACTTATGTCAATATATATAATGGGTTCATTCAACATGGTTGAGGTCTCTAGAGGTAAGGATTTTTGGATGGAAAAATCAAGTGCACTAGGGTAGGTGAGAATAGACTGATCATCTTAACACTGAACAATGTAAATGGTAGGAGAATCTTCTCCTACTAGTTTAGGATGGATTAAAGGGATAGAAATGGGTGCCCCTTCATTTTTATAAGTTAGGGGGCTGAGGGTAATCATGTTGATGAAAAAAAATTAGGTGGGATGATGTCCTCCTCACGCTCAGGTTGAGGGGGCGTTGGTGAGGAAGGGGTCTCTTCTTCAACAATGGTAGTGTTAGGTTACATGGATTTCTTCTTATTAGGTAGAATGAAGCCAAGGCCATATTTATTATGAGTCTTTCAGGTCTCAATCAAGGTCAACATGTGTGGGCCATACTCATATCATCCTAAACCAAATCCCTTCCAAGCACACCTATGAAGGTATAATTTGGCAAAGTCAGGGTTATCCAAGTAAGAGAAGTTAGACGTGAATGGTTGAGGTGAAGGGTGGGTGGTGGCAGTGTTAATTGGTTTGTTAATTCAACCATAGATAAAGTGGGTTTGGCATTTGGGAGGTCCTAAAGGAACAATGGCTCCAATGTTAGGAGCATAACCTGGTTGATGGTTGAGGTTCCCATATTCTTGAGGATTTCACAAGGCATCAAGGGTAAGGAGATGGTATTCTCTAAGGGTAAGGCATTGAAAAGTAAGATCCAAGGGATCAATGATGGGTATTTGTTCCATACGAATAGATGAACTGGTAGATGCTTCTGCAGAAGTGGAAGTAATGGCTTTGGATTTAGTAGGTGAGGGTTTGGTGGTAGACATTTATGGTGCATTGGATGGAGGTAAGATAACCTCATTAAGTTGCTAGGTCATATTGCATGCTAAAAAATGGCTAGGGTCAGCTTGTATGATAACAACTTGGCCTTCATGTTCAAACTTGACATAATGATGGAGTGTGGAAAGTACATAACATATGTCCCAGATCCAAGGTCTCCCTAGTAAAACATTGTACTAGAATTCACCTTTGACCACATAAAAGAGTTTGGGGAGAGTACAAGGTCCTAGATGAATGTAGAGGACAAGATTTCCCAAGGTAGTGGTCATAATATCATTAAAGGATATAAGGATGGCTAAAGTTTTAGATATGACATTGTTTGGTAGCTTGAGTTAGTCATATGCATGGGAAGAGATGATGTTGATACTAGCTCCCCCATCCATCATAACCCATTTAATGTGGGTTTGTTTGATATGGGCAACAATAAAGAGAGGGGGATATAGGTATTTGGGGTGGATATAAGTTATCTCTAATTATTTGAAGGTAACAAGGGTAGAGAGATAAAAAGTACCTACAGAGGCCTCTATAGGTTGGGAGTCTCCTAGTCTAACATCAATGTCTTGCATAGCCTCTATCATGGCTTGATGATGGTGGGGTGAGGTAGAAATGAGCTCATAGAGGCTCATCTTAACTAGGGTCTATTAAATTTGTTTAAGGATGACCCTCCTAATGGATTCAAAGGGGTTAGTCTCTGAGGTACCTAAGATGGTAACTTTGGGCTTAGCTATAGACATGGAGATTTGGATCTAGGTTGGTTTAGGGTGAGTTGGTGGGTATGTCCATAGAATAGACACTTTGGCCTTCCCTTTATCCTTTTATTGTGATCATGTGACCACATTAATGGTATGGATAGAGGGGCAAGGTAGGATATGAGGTTGGGTAGATTCTCCATCACTCTGAGGTGAGAGTGGGGGATTAGGAATGTATTGGTGACTAGTTGTTGGGTGTATTGATGGAGGAATGGATAGAAGTTCATCTACTAAAAGATCATCCTCATCATAGAGTTGGTGGATAATGGCCTAGAGAGCTTTGAAATTATTTGTGTCCTACATAGGTGTCTTATGATAGGAGCAAATTAAATGGTCATTGTACTAGACTAGCTTCAAACTGAGAGAAAGGTCTAATAGGAGATAATGTGAGGCAAGAGGCTTGCAACAACCTTTGAAAAATGGTTGATTAGGATTCAATCAGAGGTGGGAAAGGTCTAGAGGTTATTATTTTGGTTGGTAAGTAGGGTCTTCTTGTGGTAATGGGTTTGGTATGAGAAGGTTTAGGTGAGGCGGTGTTTCTAGTTAATGGGTATGCTAGTGGTTGGAGTGTTCAAGGTTGACAGTCTATCTATTAGTAATTTGGGAAAGACTGGTGTATCAGATAATAAGTGGGTTGGTGTAACTAATAGTGGTGGATGGCATATGTTAAAAGGAGCCTATTTTTTAGCAAGGTTGATGGATGGGGCCCTAAGATAGAAGGCATAGTGGAGGGAGGTAAAACCCTAGGCATGTGGCTATTCAACAGTTTCACATTTATAGTTGGTTTGAGTCAAGGTTTGGATAGAGGTTTAGATGGGGATAATTCAAATTTCAATGATGGTTGGGCCAAACTTCACACAGGGAAGGCACCAAGGTTTGCAAAGGATTTGGCTGGTGATTTAACTGATTGAGGTCTGATTGCTTCAGTTGGTTGAGAAGGTGATGGGTTGATAGATGTTTTGATTGGTTTAAGAGGTGGCGGAAAGATGATAGATTGGTTTTTTAGAGGTGTGATAAAAATTTTAGGTTTGTTGATGTAAGGAGTCCTAACTGTTGCTAGAAAGTGGTGTGATCCATGTCTGATTTTATGGCAAATTCTAATTTTTGTACTAATATAGAAAAAGGTTTGTGTATTGACTTTGGTTCCTAGGTAGTGGATTCAAAGGACATATTTATGGGTTATGAAGGATGGTTGGTAGTTTGGTCAATTTCCTAAGGTGAGGGAGGTAAAGTTGGGATAAATAGCTCATCCATGGGAGGTGTTAGTGGAAATGCTTCTATGATTGAAGCTAGGGGGAAAGGAACATCCTTGGTTTGGCTATCCAAATGAGGGGAAGGTGAATACATCATCTCAATAGACAAGGTGGGGAGGAATGGGCAGATTGGATTATTGGGTCCTCATGGATAGGTGTATAACAAACCATATTAACCGTGTGGGCATCATGAGAGCATTCAGCTTGTATGTCCTCATTTTTTATAGGGGCATGGTTCAAAAAAGGTTGCTTGAAGATGTCAAGAGCTTGATTTTGATGGGCATTGGGATTATCCAATGTAAGTTCCCCCTTGTCAATGAGGATTTGGACAACATTATTAAAGGTATTACATTGGATAATGTCATGTCTAATTACCTGATAAAAGGCACAAAGGTCATTCTTCATCTACCAAGTAGGCACAGGATGAGAAGAGTCAAATTGTTGGGGAGGTTTGATGCGTGGAATTTGTATAAGGTCAGATTTTAGTAACTTTTCCAAAATCAAGGTATAATATTCTCCAAGTGTAGTGAATTGTTTTTGGTTACTTTAGTTTGGGTTCCTTTTGTTTTGGTTGGAGGTAATGGGAGAATTTAAAAAATTAACATTGGGTGGAGGGGCAGTTTTAAGGAAAACTACATTTGGAATTCCCTTACTCTTAGTCTTGGTATTGGCTTGGTTGCCTGGTTTGAAGGAGGTGTTTTCATTAATATTGAAGGTAGAGTTATTTTTTTGTAACTTCATTTTACCCTCATCTATGGCTCAGTTTTATAACTTACATGCCATGGTAAAAGTCTCATCAAAAGTTCTAAAGTTTTGGACATGCAATATAGAAGTGATATGTTTGGCATAAGCTTGAGCAAAGAGATCTATAAGTTTGGGTTGAGGCAAAGAGAATTAAAGTTGATTAATCAAACTTCTTGAATGGGTGATGAAGTCATAAATGGATTCATCATCAAATTTCTTGATAGAATGAGGTTGATGATAGAGAACTTCTTGGAAATGTTAATGGAGAAGTGATCTAAGAATACTTGTGCTAGTTGAGTGAAAGACAAGATGGAATGCTTGGTGAGGGCACTATACTAGTCAAGTTCTAGTTTGGATAAAGACATGAGGAAGGTTCAAAGGAGATGGGCATCATCATAATCAATCATGTAACATGTGTGCTTGAAATCCCTAAGGTGTTTTTGGGGGTCCTCCTTACTTTGAAATTTGGTAAATTTAAAAATCTACCATTGAGGAGGGTAAGGTCTGATGCAGATAGAAGGATGAATAGGTTTGTTACAAATCTGATCATAGGATAGGATGTTATGAGCTCCTAAAATGGATGACTTGAGTTTGGTCATCTTGTCCATGAGAATTTTCATTAGGTTGGTTTGAGGTGGTGTACCAAAAGGATTGTAAGGCTGATATTGTGGTTGAGGTTGGGCAACATATTGGTAATTGTTTGGCAGTTGAGAGGCTACCACATATTGGAATGTGGATGCTAGAGGTTGGGTAGGTAGGTGGATGATGGTGGATGGGTAGTGGGTACATACCCTTATGGGTTAGGGATGTATCCTAGATTGGGTGCAATAGGTAATTATTGAGGAGTCCTTATGGATTGGGCATGGGTGCTAGTTGGGTTAGTGATAAGAGGTGAGGGAGTGACCTTTATGCTAATGGGTGATGAAGTAGAAGGGATAGATACCCCTATGATTAGTAAAGGGGTATTAACTAATGGGTTAGGTTTGATAGAGGGGATTTTGGTAATACTAGTGGTGGGTGCTCCAGCAACGAGTGGAGTATGATAGGTTAATGGTTGGGTTATCCCTAAGGTAGAGGAGTCATTAGTAGGGGTGGAAGGTGTAAGGGTAGCAGTTAGTTGGATAGGTTGGTTTTTAGTTGTGGTGCCAAAGGGGTTAGTAGACAAACATGCTTGAGTAGTTGAAAATTGGGTAGTGATCATGAAAATAGGGATAAACTTCATAAGGTGGGATGACATGCCATAAGGAATATCCTGAGGTGGATTTGAAATCAACATATGGTGAGGGGAGGTATTAAGATAGTGTTGAAGGGCAATTGGATTGTTGTCTAAAAAAGTGGTGAAATCTATATCTCCTTAGGTAAATACCTGAGGAAAATTAGGTATTCCCAATGGATGAGGTGAATCTTCTACCTCAGAAATGTACTCCATAGATGAGGAGGTTGAAGAGGTTGATTTAAGTAACGGGTTTTACTCTACTAGGTCTCTTTGTTATTGGTGAGTGAGAATCATACAAGAAAAAGGGGAAATGAAAAAATAACAAACTCACCACTCAAACACGAAGAAGACAATAAAATTATCAAGGCAATCAAGGAACACACTATGAATTATGTTAAGCCTAGAGGTCAGTTTTAATCTCGCTTTTGGCTTATGCCTTAGTTTTTTAAAACATGTGATAAAATTTGGCTTGTAGATTAGGTATTATAGAAGCAATCTATGGTAAATTTTGGGTTGTTTAGGTTCCTAAAAGAATCTATATTGGAATCAATACATGGCTTGGTATTGGGGCCTACCCCCTTACTTCACAGTCCCATAATGATAAGGGTATTAGGTGCTTAGCCAATATATATTCATATTCAGAGTTTATACTCAACCAAAGAGTTGAGTTGGTTCTCCCCTTGGTAATGACCTTCAAGTAAGATTTTTGAGAATGGGTAAGGTGACTACTAGGTGATGAGATCCCATTTGGGCCTTATCTCAATTTTTTTTTATGTTTATTGATGAAAGTGTTTTGGCTAGTATGTGCAACAAAAGTGATGTTATGATAAGATTATTGTGTTTTAATTCAAAGTGAACTAATTTTAAAGAAAAGCAATGGATGCAATTGGTTTTAAAACCAAAAGATATTTCAATTTCAATTATGACCACAAATAGATGGAAGAACATGCAAATGCAAAGAAAACATGAGTAAAGACTCTAGGTCCCATCGGGCATGCTAGAATGTTTCATGTAAACTTTTTCATTAAGTTCTAAATAAGAGAGAAAAGAAACTCAATACAGGTATGGTTCAAAAAAACTATTTGGTTGTGTGCTCATTGAATCAAAATACTGTGAAGAGATACTCTTTGGCTTGGGAGGAAGACTTGTAGATAAGAAAGCACCAAAGTAAACTTGTTTGTTAGATAGATAGTTGGGTGGATTGCCTAGTGATAGCTAGATCCCAGAAGTGAGAGCTTCCTTAGGGGTTGTCAATCCACATTTTTTAAATAGTTAAGTCAATAAAACTAGAAAGAAGGTATTTAAACCAATTTAAAAATATTACTAAAACTAAACACAAGAATGCTTGCGAAGAAAATAGACTGTAAATGATCAAATTAGTGATAAACTAGTTAATACTAGTGTTAATGGGCTGGGATATGCTTCAAAATTTTTGAAAAAGGTTTGTGAATAGTTAGAAACACAAAAAACTAGATTTTGTTGGGATTGGGTAGGTCAAATTAGCTTGCTAGTTTTTTTTTCCATAGGTAATCATCGATAGTTAGGGTGACCGTCGGTAATTATGCCTAATCGTCAATGGTTGGGGTCTGACCATCGATCATTGACTATGGAATTCTAGGTTTTAAAAAAAAAGATGAATGATGGGATCCCATAGATGGATTTAAAAATTTGGGAAAAGGCTAAGTTGATTATGAAATGGAATTAAATCATGTGACTATTGTAAAATAAGTGTGTGTCTTACTAGAAGTCAATTGGGTGGGTGGTTGATGCAGTTAGCCTGTAGGTGGAATCTAGCTTGATTCTGGTAGAGTAATGATACCTAAGATCTTGGTTGAGAGGTGATAATAATTTGGATCCTAATAAGATGGATAATAATGCTTGATAATTATGATGACATTGATTAACCTAATTGACCTATAAAATAAAAATCTGAGTACCTAAGCTCCTAATAATTATTGTAGATGGAATTGACCTCCCAGGGCTCTCTCTTTTATAGGCATAAGAAAGAGGTGGATGTAAAGCTAGAACTAGGCCATATAAATATAATTCATTCATGTAAATGCTTGCAACATGAATTACAAAATTTTATATTTAGAAGAGGGTCAATGAAACTTGCATACTTTTGGTGAAAAGGTGGATCCTAACCATCGACAGTCAGGGATTCCTAAGGTTTGTTGTTCCCAAAATTTGTCACTCATTTTGGGACAACATATGAACTATTTTGGTTCAGTAGGCCAAAATTATCTCTTCCCTTCTCAAAATTTGTTTTGAGCTTTCAAATTCCTCATTTTTAGACTTTGTGTTGTAATAACTTGTGTTATTTAGGGGATTGTTCTTATGTCTATCTTCTAGATGCATTATTGTTTATTTAGTTTAAAAAGTAGAACTAGTGGAGGTAATTAGGAAGGTGTCCTAAAGCCAATTGTGGAAAGACTTTGTGCTCTCACAGTTGTCCTCAGTGTGTGTTTTTAGTCTCTTTCTGTGTAAAGGATCTTGGGATGACTTTGTGCCCTCATTATCCTTCATATTTTGTTCCTATGTAAAGGACCTTGGGGTGACTTTGTGCCCTCATTGTCCTTCGTATCTCACTCTTGGGCAGTCGAGGTAGAGACTTTGTGCTACATCTTAATCTATTAGTTACTACGCCTTTGGTTACCAGTTACTTGTTCCTACCTAAAAGAACTCTTGCTATTTCCTATAAGATCACTTTTGAAAGAAGAGAAGTGCCTTCAGTGTTTCCACTAGGATTTTCTCTTTTATCTATAAACAACATCTCTAAAAAAAGAGAGATGGATGTTGTTATCCTACCCTTGAGTGTTACTTCCTGCTTATATATATAGTATATAGCTCCCTCATATTTATAGGGAACATCCCCTTGATGAGAGGAGAGATTTTTTTGCTTTTGATGTAGTAAACCTACACATCTAGCTGACCAATCTCCCTATGTTGTGGTTGAAGAGACCTATTTTGCTCACCAATTAGCTGGTTGATAAAATATTCACCCAACAGTTTTTGGCAACTCTATTGGGGATGAACATGTAGTCTGAAGCCTCAAGTTTTAGATTGAAGCAGTCCCTACCCTTATCCATTATAGACTCTGGTGACTCCATTTTGTGTCTTATCCATTATCATTATAGCCTTCCCATCTTCCTCCACCTCCATGCCAACTGGGATGAAACGCGTAGTTTGAAGCCTCAAGCTTCAAGCTGAAGTAGGGCTAGTTCTTTTCCATTTTTGTTCTATAATCTAGAAACTCCTTGATATACAAGAAGCCAAAGAGCCCAAGGTGTTGTTGATCCTATTTTTGAGTTGGTGCAGTAGGGTAATTTTGATTTGTTCCCTCCCCAACTTCAAGCTCAATGATCTAGGAGTGTTCCTCCTACCCGTACCAGGTCACCAACACAAAGCATAGCTTCCTTTTCTGCTATTAGCAGAGCTTTACCTATAAATACTCCACCCATATTTGTTATCCCCCTTTTCCAAAATCAAATCATGGCAATTCAAGGCCCCTAGGATAACTCTTTTGGTCCACTAAATCTGATTCCACCTCTACATGAACTTCCACGCAACTCAAAAAAGAATTTACCCAAATTCTTTAGTGATGGGAGAGTTCACCCTGATGAACACATTGTAGCTTTCAACATAGACTGTGGTGTGATAGGGGTGGAATTTGAAGATGTGGCAGTCAAGATTTTCATGGAAACACTACAAGGTGCTACCACAGACTAGTTCTACCATCTGTGAGCTAGGTCAATAACTAGCTGGGACACACTCAAAGCTAAATTTGAAGCCATGTTCAAGCCTAAAAAAGATGCACATGCCTTGCTGGCCTAGCTCACATAGATGAAGAAGGAACCTCATGAACCTATGAGAGATTTCATTTCAAAGTTTGACAAGTTGAGGAATAAGATTCTTGCAATTACCCAGCCAACACCTAAAACCCTCAAATGCTTCTTCATCAACTCACAACTGCCTGAAGTGAGTTTTCTGCTGAGACGTGCTGGCCACATAGACCTTGAGGCTACTCAAGACTTGGCTAGTGAAGTGGAAGATGACCTTATCTTGGCAGGGAAGATAAGTAGAGATCTAAATAGAGGTAAATCCTCTTCATCTTTTGAATACTCACCTACAGGCACCATGGATCAAATGGTGCAAAAGCTAGCTAATGAACTGCTAGCCTTGAAAAAGCAAATGGCACAAGGTATGTTTGCTCCTCCTAATCAGGATATGCCAAGGAGGACATTTCAGAATCAATAATACCAAGGCAATGCTGCCAGGAATCAAGGGCAGCGAAATCATCTTCCTCCCCCATAGAGGAACCTTGTTCTTGAAGCACCTCCAACCAACTCAGTAGTTGGATATCTAGAAATAGAACATGACTTCTCTTTCCAACTTGAGTTTGATCAAGAAAATGATGTTAATCTCTTCACTGAGGAAGAAGAAGAAGAATTAGCTAGTGACTCCAACATTGGTTTCTTGAATTACTAGGATAAACTCAGAAGTGAAGGAAAAGCAGATGAGAGGTCATATGTTGTGTTTATCTGGTCCAAGAATCAGTCATCCCAACAAGCTAATAAAGAGAAGATAGAGGAGCAACCTCAACCAACAATTTCAATTGCTAAGTGTGGAACCACTCTGCCTTTCCAGCCAAAGGACCTGGTGATTGCTAAAAAAGTAAGTACCCCAAACATTTTTGCACCTTCAACTTAAAATTCATAGGCCAATCCTCCCCCACCAAAAAACCAAAAGGATGAACTCCCATCCTCTCTTCTTAGTCCATTTCAATCATTTGACATAATTGACCATGTCAAGAAAACCAAAATTCAAATGACTGAATTTGAATTCCTACAAGCCAACCCTGAGCAGTTAGATAGATTGGTTCAATGTGTGAAACATCAAGCTATCCCTATAGGACAAGTAGTTCTGAAAGTAACTCCTTGTTCCCCCAAGAACACATCCACCCAAAATAACCTTGTCATTACTCCTCCTGCTAACCTTGGGAAAATAGATCCTTTCTATGTTTCCCTGTTGATAAATAGTCACAAGCTGAGTAACTGCATCATTGATTTCAGTGCTTTAGACAACGTCATGCTTGCCAAAGTGGTTGAATCTCTTGGTCTCACACTGACTAAGGCATTTGGGAGATGTTTCTCCATGGAGAACAAATAATTTCCACTATTGGGGCAAATCAAGGATGCCCAATTTGCATTTGCAGTATTCCTAGATAAGAGAATCAAGATGACAGTTTTGGTGGCCGACATCCTAGCCTCGTACGGCATTCTTTTGGGATGTTATTTATGTAAGGATGTTGGTGGAAAGTTGAGCATGGACCTGTTTGAGGCAAAAAATCCTAGTCAAAGGCGTCATGCAAAGGTTACTTCCAGAGAAGGAGGCAAAATATGTTGTCACTAAAACATCATTGCCTGAAGCTCAGATTCGTTTTGAGTCTTTAGGCAGGGGTAATTACTTCTTGACCACAGAGGAGATTGATATGGTGACTAATGAAGCTCTTGAAGGTGCTAACCTGAAAATTGTTTTAGATGGAATAACAGAAGAATTGGTGGAGTGCAATGCAAATGAAGAAGAATCTAAGGTATTTGAGGGGGACAATCAAATCATGTGATGGACTAAGCTAGTAGAATAACAAGCTATGGTAGTAGACCATACTGCTATGCTCCAAATTTAAGAAAAGGAACTCTTCACCAAGAGAGCAAAGATTTATGGTTTTTAGATTGGAGACCATGTCTTGCCATGGAGCAAGAAGAGAGAACCAAAAGGAGTGCACAAAAAATGTGATTCCTGGTGGAGACTTCCATTCACCTATCACCAATTCTAGGGACAAAATGGTTTCTTACTAGTTTATCAGGATGACACGCCATTTTCATCACCTCATAATGGGTAGCATCTGAAGCACTTTAATCTTTAAAGTATCAGATAAGTTCATTTGTACATATGTATATTTGTATAGTCTTTAGTTCTATTTTGTGCTTTTCATTTTCATTTTTTGCACCTTTAATTTTTGGGTAGCATGACTCCATAGCCCAATGGCATAATTCAAGGCACTGGAGATTCTAGTTTCTACTCCCCTTAGCTGTTCCAAGTTTTCAACTGAAGCAAGTTCGCCAACTGGAGCTAGTTGTTGTTCCCAAAATTTGTCACTCATTTTGGGATAACATATGAACTATTTTGGTTCAATAGGCCAAAATTTTCTCTTCCCTTCTCAAAATTTGTTTTGAGCTTTCAAATTCCTCATTTTTCAAGATTTTTTAGAATCTATGGACTTTGCAGGCTTGAATCTACGGACTCTGTAGGCTCATTTCTATGGACTCAGTTCCACAGACTTTGTAGGTTGATTTCTACAGACTCCACAGGAAAGAAACAAGCTCTCAACACTTAGGCAATTTCAAAGTTAATTCAATCAATCAGTTCAACTGGTCAGTTCAAGGGACTACCCCAAAGTCGAAGGACAAGTGCCCTTGTAGAGGTCAGTGAGTGAAAGCGGTCAAAGAGAATTCCTTCAAAAAAATGAACAAGGTAGAAAAGTTGGATTTCGCCCAAAAGGAAAAAGCCCAAGAGCGGAAGCTACCAAGTGTCATCTACCAAGACACATTATAATTTGTTTCTAAAAGTAGAAAAATGTACCACATGTCCCTTGTAAAGATCAACAAAATCTGTCAAGTGTCAACATCCGCAATTTCTTCCTTGTGTCCTGTTATAACTCATCAGAAAGTGACAAGTGTCTACATCCACATTTCAAGTTTCTGATAAAGTTTCAAAGCTTCTTTCGATAAGCTTCTCTCAGAATCCTGTGGAGGGTGCCAAGTGGCAACTACAGAAGGTTTTAATATGTTTTTATAAATGTAGTGGAAGTCACCACGTGTCCCTTGTAAATCTAAGTGGAAGCTGGCAAGTGTCAACATCTGTAGTTTTTTCCTTTTGTTTCGTTAGTTAGTAAGACTATGGTGGACCCCTAGTGAGTTGCTAAAGTAAGCAGAACCCACCAAGTGTCATCATCCATGTGAATCCAAATGGGTCTTGAATGTTTCTATAGTGTTTCTAAAGCTAAGCAGAAGCTTCCATGTGTCATCTTTTGCAAGAGTCTCAAAAAGTATCTAAAGCTTCTATAAGTTAAGTGGATGTTGCCAAGTGTCCTCACCTATTTCACAATGGGAAACACTATGTGTCACTTGTTAAGATCAAAGGAAGTGCTAGACAAAGGAAGGAAGCAGATGTTTCCAGAGACTAGTTGAAAGGTTCATGGTTCAATATAGTTCAAACGATCAACAACCATTGACGTCCTCATGGATGTCAAATTTAAGATAATGAAATATCCATCAATTTTCAAATATGGCAAAGACCCTATGAACAAATTTAGCGACCAGCCAAAGAGATAGCCCAAGATTTCAGATTGCACAAAAAAGGACAAAATACAGTAAAGAAAGGGGGAATGATGGAGAAAGATCAAAAATATCCATGCATGGGATATGTTTCTAGAAGGTGAAGCAGTCCACCAAGTGGACATCAAAGAGTGTGAACATTCAATGGTGTGGCCTATTTTTTGCATTGAGTAAAGCAAATGAATAGCTACGCACACATCAGAAAGAACACCAGGTGGCCCATATTTAAGACTGATGCTTGATTATAGTATAGCCCATGGACAGAATTTAAAATGCATTAAAGGCATTGAATGCATCATAGGCCATTTTTATGAAACAAAGCACCCAATTCTTTCTTCGAGCACTATATATTGGACTCTCTCTTATTATTTTAGGGAGATCTTTTGGTTATCAAAAGTGAAACTCTGCCCAAATTGAAAGGCATTTACTAAGACTTTGAGCTTAAATTGTTAATCATATTTTGTTATATAAATGAGAAAGTAGGTTACTTTCAGACTTTGTGCTATAATAACTTGTGTTATTTAGGGGATTGTTCTTATGTCTATCTTTTAGATGCATTCTTTTTTATTTAATTTAACAAGTAGAACTAGTGGAAGTAATTAGGAAGGTGTCCTGAAGCCAATTATGGAAAGACTTTGTGCTCTCACAGTTGTCCTCAGTGTGTGTTTTTAGTTTCTTTCTTTGTAAAGGATCTTAGGATGACTTTGTGCCCTCATTATCCTTCGTATTCTATTCCTATGTAAAGGACCTTGGGATGACTTTGTGCCCTCATTGTCCTTCGTATCTCACTCTTCGATAGTCGAGGTGGAGACTTTGTGATACATCTCAACCTATTGGTTACTATGATTTTGGTTACCAGTTACTTGTTCCTACCTGAAAGAACTCTTGTTGTTTCCTGTAAGATCACTTTTGAAAAAAGAGAAGTGCCTTCAGTGTTTCCACCAAGATTTTCTCCTTTGTCTATAAACATCATCTCTAAAAAAAGAGAGATGGATGGCGTTATCCTACCCCTGAGTGTTACTTCCTGCTTATATATATATAGTATATAGCTCCCTCATATTTATAGGGAACCTCCCCTTGATGAGAGGAGAGATTTGTCCCCTTTTGATATAGTAAACCTTCACATCTTGCTAGCCAATCTCCCTATGTTGTGGTTGAAGAGACCTATTTTGCTCACCAGTTAGATGGTTGATAAAATATTCACCCAACAAGGTTGACCATCAACAGTCACCCTGACCATTGATGGTTAGGGTCCATAAGAAAAGGGTCCTAAGGTTAGTGTTATTTAGTTTGGTGAAACTAGGTATAGATAGGCTAGGTTTGGTTAGATGGGTGTACATTGGTCCCAACGGGGTCCTAAGTGGGTCCAGGGGTATCTTCAACATTCGAAAGTGTAGGTGTGTAGATTTTTCTTGTCTATAGTTTCACATATAAATAGATATCTTATGACCTTTCTATAAATTTATTTATATATGATCAGCTAAGGTATAATGTTATAGAATTGAATATTGTATTTTTAGGGCACTGATAAAAATATGATAACATGTAAATTTTTTGAAAAAATGTATTATACTACATTTTAATGTCTTTATTTCATTGTTATAAAGTGCAGTTGGAGATGTCCAACTCAAAGGTCCAAGAAGCAGGGATGGCCCTCACCAAGCTCATACAAGATTGGAATACTCTACATAGATAGGTCAAGTTTATGGTGTAGTCTTTCATTCAATCTTCCCAACCTACCCTAACCCCTATCTTTCAGTCACCCAAGATCTTGAGATCCCCCCTTCAGGTTCCCCCAAGGTGATCCCCCCAAAGTAAACTACCTTGCAGGTCAAAGGACAAAAGCGACCCCATATGATCTTTGTTGGAGAAGCTACTAAAGGATCTAGGAACCAAACTCAAGCTAAGATCTCAAAGGGTAAGTAGGACATCCCAGTGAAGAATCTTGAAGATGTTGAAGACCCATCGGAGGGACATCCCTCCTAATCTGTGTTTGGTTTTTTGCTTTCCTTAATTTTGGTTTAGTTTAATAGTTTTTTGATGTTTTGGTTGGAAAACCATTACTCGACCTATTGAAACTTTATGTATTACACTTTGGTGGTTCCAGGATCCTTGTAAAACTTGGTTTTTTTACCCTATAAAATTAAAACATGGTAAATTTAGACGTAGATACAAAAGGGTCTTTACTGGATAACATGTAAGTCTCCATTACATGGGCAAATAAATAAATAATTAAATATTTATCAAAAAATTATAAACAAATATTATTTCATTAGGACCGTTACTTAAGCACATGTCCAAAAAATCTCAAGAACATATTATATTTTGACATAGTTATGATGTTAGGTAAGTTATTCACTCTATATAAATTTGTATGCATAAAAATAAACACCCTATGAAAAATGTAACAACAAATTAAGAAAAATTAATTATTTTAAATTAAAAAATTTAAATAAAATTTAATATTACAAATCTAATCATTATTTTACGTCATTTTTATTTTTTATTTTTATTTATCTATGAAATTTTAAAAATGTTTAAATTTCAAAATTTCATAGCTTCAAAATGCCAAACAGAAGAACATAATATTATGCTTTGACCCTTAAGTTTTTGATAATAGAATTTATGAGTATGTGAGATGATAATATTTCAAACTTACCTTATTGATTCCAATACTAAATTGAAATTTCTTATGAATGTTCAATATCGAAACATATTTTTCATTATTCAAATGTTAAAATGATTCATTTGACATAATTCTAAATTCATAGAATAAATGCAGTGAGATTATGTATGTTTTTTAAAACATGCGGAAGAAAATAAGTTGAGAACTTTGGAAAATATATTTCATAAAGTAAAATACTATATCATCCATTGATGTGTCTTATATCCTTAGTGTAAATATTATATTTAATTTTTTTGGGATATTTATTTACCTTTGTTTCACCTTTTTGCATTTAACTAACAATAAAATGATTTATCAAATTCATCACTCTATAAAATTAATATCTTAATGCCATTTATGTCATAAAATAATGAGATGTTAATGACATCCTTGAAACATGTAAATGACAATGTCATGATCCATTTACTACCGGAAACAAGTGTCATGGATGACTTTAGTACATGTCCCTGTGTTGGACTTTGGAAACTGCATTGTTAACTACTATAACAAAATTAGAAGTATGTATATATAATATAAAGGTAGGAGATAGAGAAGATGTTTGGTCAAAACAATAAGTATTGGTGAAAGGGATTAAGCAAATTACAATCATCTGCATAATGTAAGGAAGATAAAAATTATAAATTTGAACACAAATGATAACTACTATTTGAGGGTGGATAAAACTGAAAATCCCAAAGAAGAAATTATACGCTAATCCTCACATTTGTAGATGTAAAATCACTAATAATTCTTTATTTTTCTCTAATTTTTTTGAATATGCCTCACTTTATGCCAAATAGCTGAATGGTTTCTATGGACATAATAAAATTGTAGATTTATGGATGACAATGTCAACTCTTTCTTCTCAAAATGGAGGACCGTAATACTAGGTTTTTTTTAAATCAATGGTACTAGTAACTCCAACCATGTGGCAATCCTTTCTATATTCAATATATCCTATGAGACATGTCCACTATCTAAGTGTAATAAGTAAAAAACATGTCTACATTTTTGCCTAAGCCATTACAAGGAAAATAAATGAAATGTTTCCCTATCACTGGATTCATGTTAAAGGGACTGTTCTTTGTTTAACATCAACTAGAAAGGCAATAAAATAATAAGACCTCTCAATGGACTTTCAATCATAGTTTCTAAGTTTCATACACATCATTATCTGATTGGGTGCAAATATAAAATATGTCAAATTAATTAACAGAGACAAAAATAATAGTACCTAATTAGATGAGTAATAATAAGTGCCATGGATAGCTTTAGTACATGTCCCTATGTTGAAATTTAGAGACTACATTATTAACTACTATAATGAAATTGGAAGTATGTATTTTTAGTATCAAGGTAGGAGATAGAGAAGATGTTTGGTCAAAATAATAAATGTTGGTGAAAAGGATTAAGAAAACTATAATCATCTGCATAATGCAAGGAAGATAAAAACTATAAATTTAAATACAAATAGTAACTACTATTTGAGGGTGGATAAACCTTAAAATACCAAAGAGTAAATCATACGATAATCCTCTCATCTATAGATATAAATATCCTACTAAGTTTTTCATGTTCTCTAATTTTTTTTGAATTTGCCTCACTTTATGCTAAATAGATAAATGTTTTTTTGTGGACACAATAAAATTGCAAATTTTTGGGTGACAATGTTGACTCTTTCTTCTCAAAATGAAGGACCCTAATCCTAGGTTTTTTAAAAATAAATGGCACTAGTAACTCTAACCATGTGTTAGTCCTTTCTATATTCAATCTATCCTACGAGACATGTCTACTATCTAAGTGTAGTAATTGAAAAGCATGTCTACATTATTGCCGAAGCCATTACAAAGAAAACAAACAAAATGTTTCCCTATTACTGGATGCATGTCAGAGGGACTATTCCCTATTTAACAGTAACTCTTGATCGAATTTTGATCATAGTTTCCAAGTTTCATATACAATGTTCTCTGATTGGGTATGCATAGAAAACATGTTGAATTAATTGACAGAGATGAAAACAATAATACTTAACTAGGAAGGTACTAGCAATATAAGCTTAATAGGTTTATGAAATATTTACATAGTTTAATGACAAGTGATTATGGTAGGTTTTAAGAATGATAACTTTAAGAGATAATTATAATGAATTTTGAAATTTTAAGTTAGGAAAACAATAGATAAAGAAAGCATGTCTTAAATGTGACTTCAAATTGTCTTAAACCTAACTTAAGAATTTATCTTAAACTTTGACTTAGAACGTATGAAATGTAGTAGTGGTTTTATAGTGTTTACACTTATTTTATACATGCAATAGGATGGGAATGAAATTTTATTTTGTTGGAATTATTAGTGAACGTAAAATACCTATACCATTGTCTTTATCTATTAGCATTTATTAAGGACATGTACTGGATTGATGAGTAGACATATTTAACTTATTTTTATGTCTCAAACATGTTATTATAATTGAGCTACAAACCATTGTTAGTTTTTCCTTAAAATTTTATGAACTTGATGGTTTAAGTGGTACGTAGGTTTGGATATTTCTAGATTAGTAATCTGCTTATATTATTTCTATTGGATTAGTAATATAGTTATAAATTTCTCTTGGATTAGTAATCTAGTTATAATATTTATCTTGGATTAGTAATATAATTATAATATTTCTCTATGCAAGTTTTATGTGGATTTCATGTGATCCTGGCATGAATGCAAGTGCATGTTCTTAATCAATGGCACATCTTAAATATTGTAAGTGTTAGGTCTTGGAATCTATTTAGAAATACTAATTAGTATAATAAAGACTATTATAAATTTTGGTCTAAGTTGTGATGTCAAGGGATCCAAAAGGGTGCATATAATTTTAGTAGTAACGTGGCATTATTTCTCACCCTGGTAGGTAAAGAACACATAATAAAATGTTTATTTATCCCTAGGACCTAGTGAAGGATGTAAATAATTCTTTTGGGTAGCATGCTTATGAAACTAATATCAACACCCTTAAGGAATAAAAGATTTTTTAAACAAAAGTATTATTGTATGACTAGAGCAGGGGTGTTTGGAATGGTATTATTTTAAGAGAATTTCTATATAAAGTAACTTAGGTTAATTTTGATTAAGAAACATCTAAGTTAAAATTTAATCTTGCATCAATAAAAAACATGGGTAGTTAGTTAATAATAAATTGTGATAAGTCTTTTGTTATTATAATGTTTTATGGTATGTTTACAATCATCAATCTTCTTCTCGAAGTTAGTTCATGTTTTATTTATTTCTATATTAGCTTATGGGTAAATTTACTTCAAGGGTTATTCTTGTGATTTATTTTCATATTGCAAATTCCCTACAGTAAAGGGGTTCTTTACAAGATTTGTTTTCTTAGCAAAAATTTGTTGCATTAATCTTTAGTAAGTCATTCTCTAGTGTTAACTTGAATCAATTCTTCAGCTTCAACAAACTTATTTTTGGTCCTTGGTTCTTGATATTGTAATTTTGCACGTCATACAACCTCATGCTCATTATTTGGACACTTTACGATGATAAAATGGTAAGTTTTTTATTTGGATAAGGATTGTCATTATATTGAGGATTGGTGAGGGGCCCATGATGTGTTATGGTTCATCAATTAATGTTATAATGTAACTTTGTATCTTGTGATATAAAACCATTAAGAATTGTGTTCATTTAATTTTTGTTAGTGGGTTTTTTATCATTAATGCAATTTACGTGGATCATATATCTATATAAACACATCCTTTTTCATTTGAAAATAATTTGATTTTATATTATAACGTTATTCTAAAGTGTAGTTACAAGAAGTATTGCAAGTGGATCTATAATAAAATATGAGGACTATTAAAAAATTTGAGTCATTTAGAACCACACTACAGTGTTGGATTGAAGTTTCTAAGCCTGCAGGTTATGTTATTATTTATGTCTTTCATTATTGAAAGGTTGTATCATTATTGATAGGTTTAATGTTTTGTAATCTCATTTGAAGCAATAAAATTATGTTATTATTATGTGAATTTATGTTGTGTCATTGTGAGATGAAAGGTAGAAGGTATATCTTAATTAAGACCCCTACTCATGGTTGCATCATTTGGTATTAGAGAAGGAAAAAAAAATCTGGGGTTGAGAGACTAAGGTTTATATTATCCATTATTTTTGAAGGTGGGAACAAGAGGAGTTCACAAGATATATCTGCATAGGATTGTGAGTGATATGACAAAAATTATTTAAGTGTTTAATAGAGTGATCTATTTAAGTTTTAAATTGGTGTAACAATTGATTTTGAGGTGAAAATTTAGTTCAAAAGTGTAAGTTTTTAAGTGGCGTAACCACATATCTAGTGAATTATGTTCTCCATCTTATTGGGTAGGTAGATAAGTGAGAATTGAGAAAATTTAATAGCTTGTCTAGGTTTTTATAAAGGTGAAATAGTGGGTTCAATGTGTGCACAAGGATAGTACATAAGATATGGAAGGGGATTGTGCAACCCTTTTGACTAGTTTGAAGATTATGTTTCAAGCTAAGGTGGAAGCTAATGTGAAAGAGGAGAGGAAACATAAGTGGATCATGACACATGTTGAAAAGATGAAGAGGATGAAGGTTCCTTAGAGTAAACAAACCTTAGAATGAATTGAGAAATCTCTTGCAAATAAGAGAGGAATAATGAGTCTTTTTAAAGACACATAGGTGGAAATAGAATATGTGTGATTATAAGCACATGATGTATATACATAGGAAGAATACCTTCCATTTATGAAAGAATAAATATGTTTGGAGCACTCAAAAGAGGTGGTTTCTATGTTAATTTATGGAGATCTATTGTTTAACCAAAGATAAGAGGAATGCCATCTCTTAATTTTCAAAGAGATGAAGGTGATTGAGTGGATGTTTGAATGCTCAGATGAATATATTGGTTGGAGTGCAAAAATGGATGTAGACAGTGAAGAGGTGGGTGGAATTTTTGAAGTCATCATACAAATTGAAGTGATGAAATTAAAACCTATTGTATAAAAATTGGTAGAGTTATTTGAGGTTACAATGAGAGCAACATAAGAGAATGAGATGGGGAGCATTCTATAATTAGAAATAGAGAGAACGGATAATATTTGTGATTCCCATAGTTATAGTGAAACCTTTGGCTAGTAAGATATATAGAAAAGGGTTAAAGAGGAAGTGGAATAAGTGAGATATAGGATCTTACTTAGGAAATAAATGCATATGTTCGTTTAAGTGTTGAAATGTGTTTTTAAGATATGCGTAACAATAGATAAAGATTTTTCCTAATAAAGCATCATGAGAAAAGAAAGATAAATGGTGGGAAGTCAAAAATTATAATAAGGAACTGGAGGAAGATAAATATATGTGATTGGTGGATTGGACATATTCTGCCTACACAAGGGAAAAGGGTGGATGAGTAGAGTGCAGTGTGTAATAGAAGGCAAGGGATAACCTTATGTAATAATGGGTAATATCACTATGCATCAAAGTGTGGATGAAGAAGGAAAATCATGTGTAGTATGACAAAGAACTGGTGTGAAAAAGAGAAATAATGAGCATGCTCACAATAGTCATTTGGTCATGTGTAATAGTAAGGATAAATTTCAAGGAGTAGAGTGTGCGAATAAAAAAATTGGTTATATGGAGGAAAATAGTATTAACACATAGAGGAAGGTGAATAAGAGTGTGAACCACAAATTTAGGAATGATTTATTGGGTAGTGTTTCAATAGGGATTGGAAGAGTGGATTTCACAACATAGATAGAGGAGGTCAACATAAGTGGAGTGGGACTTAACACAATAGTAAAATAAAGGGATTTTAGAGAAGGTTAACTTTTGGCCCAGGTCTTTATCCAAGTGAATTTTAAGGAAAGATTAATCTCTCATGGCCAAAATACATGCCACAACCTTTGGATGAGGTTGAAAGAGTGGGTTTACCACTCAACCTAAATGTGTGAGCATCATGATTGCACATTTTATTACATGGGGTGTATGATATAGGAACATTCAGGTTAATTTGTAATCTTCATCAACCAAAAACATGAGTAGTTATCTAATAATAAATTTTTATGGTGAATTTTTATTATTGTTATGATGTTATATGGTATGTTTACAAGCATCAAGGTTATTATTTGGGTCATCACATGTTCTATTTTATTCCACATTTGTTTAGGGTAAATGTGCTTTATGGGTTCTTCATGTGATTTATTTTATTATTACAAGTACTTTTTGGTAATATTCGATAAAGGGGTTATTTGAGTGACTTATTTTCTTACCAAAAATGCTTTACAATAATCTACGATAAGTCTTTATCTAGTGTTAGCTCCAATCATATTCACAACTTCAATAGAGTTATTTATGGACCTTGGTTCTTGAGATTATTATTTTGAACCTCATAGAACTTGGTGTTTATTCATTTGGATAATTTGTGATGATAAGTAGTGAGTTACTTATTTGGATGAGTCTTACTATTATCTTTTGGATTGGTGAAGGGGCATGTGATGTGTTATTTTTCATCAAATAATGTTATAATATAATGTGTTATCTTGTCATGTATCACCATCATGACTTGTGTTAATTTAATTATTTGTAATGGGTTGTTTATTATTAACAAAATTTTGGTACATCATGTATCTATATAAACACATTCTATTCATTTAAAAAATCATTCAATTGGATATGTAGTCTAAAGTTCAGTTTCAAATAGTATTGGATGAGGACTTTAAGTGTTGAAGGGATATTGACAGGGATATGTTGAGTATCCCCACATTACATTACAATATTATGTATCTTCCCTATCACATTATAACAATAATGACCTATGTGTCTAATATGATTATAGGTTGGATAATAGGTGATGGGTGTTGGTTATTTACACCATAATATTTTGAGTGAGGAGGGGGTAAAAGAAGTCATACATTCCCACTCCCTTTGAGTAGTAATTGAAATCATTTAAAATTTTACATTCATGTAATATGTGTTATCAAGGGAAGCTAAGAATTCTTCAAGTATAGTAACATCCCTAGTTTCATTACATGTTGATCCATCACTTTTAATTTTATTATATATGAATGAATGACACAATAGAAAAAGTAAATACACAAATATCAATATCATGCCTCTAAATAATGGATATAATAAATTTAGACCCATGGGAAATTATAAATTAAATATGAAATTATAACCTAATAGGAGATAAATATAAAACCTTAATAAATTTTTTAAACCCTAATGTAAAAGGAAACCTAAGGTCTTCCCATATAAATCAATGATCAAGTTAAACAAAATGTTTTAGTTATTTTATGCTCAAGAGATATAAAATAATGGAAACTATACACTAAATTAGATTCAAATAGATATAGAAATAAACACACTAATTTGAATTGAAACAAGTTTATTGAAATTTCAATTACTTAATTTAGAAGTGAGAAAGCAAGAGATGAATGATGTACTTAGCTAATTATGCTTTCCAATTACTCATTGAAGTCATCATTAAATATAAAAATTCCTTGTATGTTCTTCATCACCTACTCTAATAAAAAATTACAATTGAAAACTTCCCTGAATGTTTTCGACAAAGTTAGACACCTACAATAGCTAATGTTGTGAGGGTTTACCAACAATGTCCTTGTACATATTGAGTTTCTAATACTTATAGGGTCCTTATGCCTGCATGTGAAATATTATTTTGTGTATGTACACATCTTTGATCTTGCATTAAAATTTTTGTTTTCTCTCTATTTCATACAAACCCTAATTATGCTTATCAATTATAATATGCCCTTAAAATGGGCTAGTATTTTGAGTTGGACTAACCCTAATCACTCCAAAATGAATGGCCAAACATGTCCTACATTCTAATTCTCTAAAAAGAGCTCAATTTTCATGTAATTATCTCATTTATAAGTGTGTAATTGTGTAACATCTTGAATAATATGGATTGCAATGCTATATTTTGATATTTGATACTTTTCACCATGCAAGTTTGACTTTGTGTATTCATATTTCAATTTATATACTACTCTAGAGCTTATCCCTGAATATTTGAGATGTGTGTATGCCTTTTGATAATGTTCCAATAGAGTGCTATATAATTGCCAAGTGATATCCAAGTAATCCCCAAGTGTGTAATAACCTTAAGTGTAATTTGTATTTATAGATGGATATTTATTAATTTTCTTATATGACCAACCCATGAAACATGTCTAGGTTAACCTAATGGAGACTTCCTAATTTAAAAAATAACCATTGAGGGATTTTGGACACTGTTTCTAGAGAAGGACACTTGTAATAACCAAAAATGTATGGATTTATAAGTACTAATCCTAAGAGTGAAAAAAGGGATATGAAATATGGAGAATGTCTATCTAAAATTATAAAGTGTTCTTATATAGAACCATGTGATCCTTAATAAATATATATGGTGAAAATAGGTGGCTAATAAGGTATATGGGTAGATGGATAAAGGGAAAGTGTTTTCAAGAATTGAATATATACACATTATCCATATGTGTCAAAGTATATAAATTTTGATGTTTTGAAAGTGTCAAAGACTAAATTTAGGTGTCTACACTTATCTTCTTAAGTATCCTATTGAATGCATAATATTAATAAGTTAACATGTTAGTAAAATTTTAGTATGAATAGGTTCACAAAGGTCTCATTTTATTATTGATCGTAGACATACGAGCATCAGGGAAAGAATATGAAAAATCACTACCACTCATAAGTTTCACTTTATTATCAATTAAAAATTTATGAGCTCAATCAATGAATATTTTTATTTTAATTATTTTATACCTAAGAGATATAAGATAATAGAGAATGTGCACTAATTTATATTACAATAAATATGGTAATAAACACTTTAATATAAATTGAAACATATAGATATTGTAAATACTTGATTCAAAAATGGTAAAGAAAGAGAGTGTGATGTACTTATCTAATTACTTATGTGTATTACTCATAAAATATTTCACTAAAATTTAAAATGCTCTATATATGCTTTGTCAATTGATCCAATGAAAAACAGTGATTGAAAACATGTCTGAATGCTACTAGTAAAGTTAGACAATTACATTAGCCAACACAATTAGGGTTTATAGGTAGTGTCCCTATGCATAGTGAGGGGATAATACTTATATAATCCTTGAACCTATGCTTAAAATATTATTTTTTGTATGTGCACCTCTTTGGTCCTACATTGATTTTTTATCTCTCTTTCATCCAAACCCTAAGTGTGCTTGTTTGAACACAAGAAACCTTTAAAATGGGCATAGTATTTTGGGTTGGAATAACCTCAACCACTCCATATTTAATAAATAAGAATTTATGATTCTCTAATATTCTAAATAAAAATAAAACCACACATAATTCTCCCATTTATGTGTGTGTGCATGTAACATCTTGAATAATCTAGAATAGAATGATATCTTTTGATCTTTGATACTTGGAACCATGCAACTTTGACTTTGAATATTCAAATTTCACTATAGAATGTTCCTATAATATTTGATATGGATGTATTCCTTTTGATAATGTTATGAGAGAGAGAGAGAGCTCATTGATTTTTAAGTGATGCTCAAGTGAATAATAATGTTAGGGGTGATTTTTATTTATAGATGACTCTTCATTAACTTTCTACTATGACTGACCCATGAAATGTGTCTAGGCTAACCTATTGGAGACTTATAATTTGATAAATAACTTTTGAGATCTCCTAGACACTACTGTTAGAAGATAATTATGGAAACTAAAGTTATTTAACTTTACTAATATTATCTAAGAAAGGGCAAATAGGGATTTTAAATATAGAGAATGTATGCACAAGATTTAAAGAGATCCTATATAGACTCAATTGATCTTGAATAAATATATATGGTGAATAGAGGTGGGCAAGACAATAGATGGTTGGATGGATATAAGGAAAGTGTGCTCAAAATTTGATTATATACATAATGTCCAAGTGTGGCAAAGCATGTCAAAGTTGATGTTTAAAAAATGCTAAAGACCAAATATTGGTGTATACAAAAATCAATAGGAGAGTCCACAATGTCCTCTTTTAAAATATTTTTTGATCTTATGCACATAAATATCTATTTAAGGTAATCATTTTCAAAAAATAACACTCTTTCACAAAATATTTATTCAAACAAACCACACATCAAAAACCTATGAAGATGAGATGAAGAAACAACCAAAGTAACACAAACCTAGATAAAAAAGGTCATGATATATGTGAAAGTGATACCATGGAAAAAAGACCTAAAAGAGACCACAAATGGAAATGTTTTGAAAATAAAATCACTACAAACATTATAGTGTCAAAGGAATAGAGGGTCATTGATGTCATTGTGGTAAAATAACATAAAATAAAAACACTTATTGGGGTCATTTATGGGAAGGATGTGTTGTGCCCTTACCATGAATTTTAATTAAGTTATATGACCATATCTTCATCTTAATATTGGTTGTAGGGTTGGCCTAGGGTGTTTTCATAGCATAATTTGGGTATATATAGGAGGTAGGGGTTAGTATTTGATCATCATATTAAAAATTATGTTATTATTGTAAGGTTATGGAGTGAATTTTCATTTATTCATAGATTATGCTCTGTGTTAGTCATATTGTGATCTATTTCTATTAATTTACTTTATTTTTGAAGTAATTTCATTACGAGTGGTATCAGAGCTTCAATTTGGGCAAAGGTGTGGGAAAAATCTTAATTTTGAATAATCACTTATATATTATAATTTGTTGAAAATTTTAATATAATTTTTTACTAGAGTTCGACAATTATTCAGGAACTCCACAAAAACAAATTAAGGTTTTATGATTATTATTGAGTGAGTTATTGTGGTTTTAGGTTTTTTCATAAATTTACTCTACAAGCCACATTTTAGGGATTTTTATAATTTATTTAACTTTTTGGAAAGCTTACACAAAACTAATGAGAGTTTATTTTTTGAATATTTTATTTAAGGCTGATAGGTCAAAAATTTATTATTCAAAGTTTGGTTAAAGGTGAAAATCAAATTGGGCATTGTCAAGCCTTGGTATGGTAGGACTGCAAACAAGTGATAAAGGTAAAGGATATAAAACTCTAGGTAAAACTCCTAATAGATAGGAGATGTAATATACCTTTCAAGAAAACAAATTTGTATCTAATTTTTTATTTTTAAAATTCTATTCAAAATTGGAATATTATAAAATAACAGTTGAAAACATAATGCAAACTAATAATCAAAATTAAATTTGAGTCTTTATTCAATCCTTGAAGGTAAAAACAACATGGTAAAATTTGAATACCAATCATTTCTTGAGAATTCATAAATCCCTAACTTGAAACATCATAAAAATTGAGTTTGTCATGGAAACACTAGCTTAAGATGTATCTAAATAGTATGACAGGTCTAGGTATGATTTTGGTAGTTATAATGGGTATGATAGCTTGTAGATGTATTATTTATGTTAGTTTTGACACAATAGGTTCTGAAGGGTCAATGATCAATTCAGTTATGGAAAATAATGTTTGGAATGGCCTTAAAAATGATTGTGTTATTACTGACTGGCCATGATTTGCCCTTAAATTGGTATGCTTCTGCACTAGGAGAAATAATTTGCCTTATAAGTATGATGCCCTTGTACGAAATCTCTATAATGTTGAAAATTTTGATTTTTATTACAAACCTTGAAAACTAATTATGGCTTCCAACCAACATAAATCTAAAAAATACCTAATTATTTAAATAATTTTAACTCCTAGATGAAGTCACCTCTAAAGATTGGAGGGTTTTCATCCTCAAAATTGTTTGAAATGGAGGGTTCCCATTTACAAAAGTATAAGTTGAACTGATTGTGATTTCAATTGTGAATAATGAATAATCCATATTTTTAGCTCCACTTGTCCTTTTATAATTTCATTTTTCCAATTTCACCTAAACCCTAAGAGTATTTAAAACACTTTTAGGAAAATTATTACCTTTTGGCCATTTAATAAATATTTCCTTTTTAGCCATGTAATTAATATTTATTTTTGGCCCCTTTAATAATAATAACACCTAGGTTCCATTTTATGCATTATAAAATAAATTAACTTGGAAAACTTAAATGGATTATTATTAAATTATTTCCCTCATTTAATATTTTGAAAATGGAACATGTCAGGAGATGGATCCAGAAACTAAAATTAGTGGATCTTTTGTTTCATAGTTTTCTTCAACATATCACAAAGTGATATAACATGAATACATTATGTAAAACATGTAATCTGATATGAGATCAATCAAAGGAGAGGTGAAAAACATTTTTGGAATAATTTTCATTGATGTCAAAGGAATTGTAATGGAGAACAAAAATGTCAAATGGAATTGTTACTAAAAATGAACGAAAGTGCTTCTAGAGGTGAACAAAATTGTTACTAGAAGTGAATGGAAGTGTTATCATAAGTGAACGGAATTTTTGTTAGAAGTGAATGCAATTATTGATGGAAATTTTAATGGAATTACTAATGGAAATGTCAATTGAATTATCAACATAAATGTTGATGAAAATGTCAATAGTCACATATTTTGGTGAAGAGGTGCCTCTTGGATGGGATGCATCCTTTAAAGGCTATATAAGGGAGAAGAGAGGTGGAAGTATTAAATCATTTGATTTAATTGATTATAATATAAGTGTGAGAAAGAAGGAAGAGAAGAAGAGCAAAATTTTGTTTATGCATATAATTTGAGGAAAGAAGAAGAGAAGAGCAAAAAATGAAATATAATATCTCTTAAGAAAATAGGTGTGAAGGGTAGATTTATTTTATTGAAGAATATCATTTGAGAATTGTGAAAGAGAGGAGAGTATAAGGTATATAATAAAATCAGTAAGAAAGAAAGTTTAAGATAATCAAATCCATCATTCGATTAAATAAGCAATCATAGATGGTGGAATCGATTTAGCTTGGGGTTGGTGCCTCATAGTCTAGGGGTTGGTGCTCCTAGGGGTAGGTGTTCATGAATTGGTTGGGTTTGTTCTTAGCAAAGGGGATCGATGTCTCTAGTGGGTGGGTGTGCACAAATTAACCAAGTTGGTGCTTGGTTTGGGGATTGGTGTCTTTAGTAGGTTGGTGCCTGCAAACATTGTAAAAGAGTTATATATATATTTCCATGGTTTTCTCTCAAAAGGGTTTACACATAAATCCTATGTTCTCTTATGTTATTAATTACTAGATCTTTAATGTTTATGGTTGTTATGGTTGATTAAATTAAAAATATTAAATGGTTATCTTATATTTATTTAGCCCTCCCTCTCAGTATAATCATGTGCTTAATAATTGTTATCAAAGTGGGTCCTTTGGAGTAGTCATAACAAGCCTAAAGGAGATTCTTTGAAGCATAATATGGTCAAGCAACTAAGGAAGGAGAATCAAGAGTTGAAATCTATGGTCAAGGATCTTAAAGAGTAGGTATGTATCTTGGAGTCTAAGCTAGATTTAGAATCAAAAGAAGATAAGATGTCTATTCAAGATCTTAAAAATCAACTAGAGGTTGTATATTCAAGTTTGAGATCAAGAGAAGAAGAGTGTGATCAATTAAATGTTGAGTTAGGTTCTTTTAATTATAAGCATGATAGGATCATAGTCAAGGTTGAGAAAGATCACGAGATATCAATCCAAGGTAAGAAGGATGCAAATTTGAAGGGAAAATTGAAGAATCTAATCAGGCAGCCCAATGCTTTCAAGTTTTCCGATCCTTTTTATGGTCATTGTTTTGTTTGTCATCATGTCGGTCATAGGGTAAGATATTATTTGAGGATAAACAATAGTCAAAGGGAGATATCAATTACCTTCAAGCAAAAGGTATGAGAAATATTACTTGTTTTCATTGTCATAAGTTTGGCCATATTGCTAAATTATGTCCAAATGGAGTAAAGAGATCTTCAAGGTATGTCAAAGGTTATGGAGCCCATACTAGGTATGAGAAGGGCCAAACGTAGGTTTGTAGACTTGATATAGTAAAGGTTGATCAGATTGAGTCTAAGAGTGAGAATGGATTACTTGCTATAATGGAGAAAGAATCAGTTAGGAAGGACTGTGTGGAATTCTTTTTATCAAGAATTATAAAAAATATAGTGAATACTAGTCCTAATAAGTCTATAGATTAAAGAGAATTTGTTGTTACATTTGAGCATGAGCCTTATCAAGATTCCCTATTGTTAGTTTCTAATGATAGTGCATTGGAAGTTAAGACAATTGTAAGAGTTGAGAAAATGAATAACATCATGGATGTTGAGGTTAGTGAGTCAAAGAAAGACATGCCTAAATAGATTCCAAGGGAAATAAATTAGTCTTATGGATGCAAGAGGATCAAAGAAGTAATAGAGGATATGTGGGCATTTCTTGGGTTCACTTTGTTCTAGGAACCTTTATGTGGAGTGTCTCTAGTAGGCTTCAAGGAGACACTTTATAGAAAAAGGAAGCATGTCGGATGCATGTTAGGTCTTGGTTATGTTACATGATAAGAAAGTTACGAAGGTGAGCTGATAGATCAATTTTTATATTATTTTGAGGTAGCATGATATGGTTTAGTGTCTTGAGAGCTCTTGTGAGCATGGATTCAGGTAAGTCTAATTACTTTGAGCATGTTCTTGATGATCATATCAATAGTAGTGGTGAGCTTCATATGAAAAGGTGTATTAATATTTGAAATAGGTCTCTTGGGTTTAATAAGTTTAGATATTGATATGAAGTTGGTAGCTTATGAAAGGGTGAAGGTGTATTCAAACAAGATATGTCGATATTGTGAGAAGTTATGCATGTTTTGGTTATTATCTTTTGGTTTGTGGCTTTAATTGGTGTGCTTAGGATTATCATGGAGTTAGGGGGAGCTAAATTGGGTCCCTTGAGAAGAATTGGAAGTATGGACTTATTTATTGTGTGAAATGAGTCAAAGAGAAACTCTATGAGCAGTTTGTCAGGTCCAAAGATCAAGAAGGCTATATATGGATGATCTTGTGAGAGTTTGTATAACCCTTTTCCATTTATGTCAAAGGGGGAGAGAGAAAAAAAGGGGAGAACTACAACAAGAGGATAACTGTGGACAATCCTTTGTTATTGATATCAAAGGGGGAGAATTGAAGATAGGGGGAGTAAAGGAGGATAACCACAGTAGGGGGAGTTTATATACTAATTCATGGGGATTGCCATCAATGACAAATGGGGATATTGTTGGAATAATTTTCATTGATGTCAAAGGAATTGTAATGGATATGAACAAAAATGTCAAACAAAATTGTTTCCAAAAGTGAATAGAAGTGTTACTGGAATTATTGTTGGAAGTGAATGGAAGTGTTGTCAGAAGTGAATGGAATTTTTTTTGAAAGTGAACAAAAATGTTAACAGAAATGTCAAATGAAATGTCAATTGTCATATATTTTGGTGAAGAGGTGCCTTTTGGATGAGACGCATCCTTTAAAAGCTATATAAGGGAGAAGAGATGTGGAAGTATTACAAACATTTAATTTGATTGAAGATCATATAAGTGTGAGAGAGGAAGAAGAGAGGAAGAGAAAAATTTTGTTAATGCATATCATTTGAGTGAAGAAGAAGAGAAGAGTAAAAAATTAAATATAATATCTCTTAAGAAAATAAGTGTGAAGGGTATATTTATTTTAATGAATAATATCATTTGAGAATCGTGAAAAAGAGGAGAGCAAAAAGTATATAATAAAATTAGTGAGAGAGAAAGTGTAAGATAACCAAAGCCATCATTTTATTGAAGAATCAATCATAGGCGATGGAATCAATTTGGATTGGGGTCAGTGCCTCATAGTCTAGGGGTTGGTGCTCACGAATTGGCTAGGTTGGTGCTTGGCTAAGGGGATTGGTGTCTCTAGTGGGTGTGTGATAAAAAATTGACTGTTGGTGCTTGGTTTACGGATTGATGTCTCTAGTAGGTTGGTACCTACAAACATTGTAAAAGAGTTGTGTGTGTGTGTGTGTGTGTGTGTGTGTGTGTATAAGCAATATTTTGCCATGGTTTTGTCCGAAAAGGGTTTCCATGTAAATCATATGTTCTCTTGTGTTATTAATTTCTAGATCTTGAATGTTTATGGTTGTTGAGTTTGATTAAATTTAAAATATTAAAAGGTTATCTTACACTATTTCACCCCCCCCACCAATATAATCATGTGCTTAACAAACATCACCATAGAATTAGTGAAGATCATAATGAATGTTCAAAATAAGCAACACACTAACCATCTATCACCACTTTGAAACCCAAATAGGGTGGATATTTTAACCAACCCAATCCAAATATAGTTACATAACAATGGTGGAACATGATGACAAAAGTGTAACTGCATAAGTTTAATCGAAAGGGTTTAGTCACCAAGATCAACTAAATGTAAAACTTTTTTGATGTACATGAGATCTCATGTAGACAAAAGGTGGTAATGGCATCCTTATATATGGAACATTAATAATATATTTGGTATTGATTTTTTTGAACTAAAAATCATAATAAGGCTCTAAGTGTCACTTGATAAATTTTTATTTAGAAACTACAAACACACTATAGTAATAGTGTGGTAGAAAATCATTTCATCCAATGGTCGACATTGTGACAAATAGAGTTGGTTAAGGATTATATTGATCAATTTTAGAGCATATCTTTGTGTGTGGATATAATTACAAATGAGAATCTAAATGAACTATTTCTTTGTGGTTTCAAGGACCACATTCAACATGAGGTATGCATTTTTAATTAGCTTAATGTTTTTGAGTCTATTATCATGGGAAACAAGGTAGAGGAAAAGTTATTAGCTATTAGTAAACACGAAGCCACTAGAAGAAGTGATAATGGCATATCAACACTATCATTTCTTCCACCAACATGATTGATGCCCCAAAAAATTGAAAAAAAAATAGTTAAGGCTTTATATTTCAATTATGACAACCAATATAGTTGAGGACATGAATGTGTTGAAAATAAAATTGTATATATTGAGGGTACCAATGAAGAAGAGTATGAAAACATTGTATAGGTTATTGATGATCTTGAATCTAAGGATTCCAAACATATATTTCCATGCACTTTAGGTGTTAATAATCCACAAAATTTCAAGTTAGTATGGTTCTTTAAAAATCAACAAGGGAACGTATTCAATGGCTTGGTCAATACTCATAATTTTATCAATGATGAGTTGGCTTCATGTTTGAATTGTTTTATTTATCTCACCTTAGAATTTTAGGTCATGGTTGTAGATGGGGGTATTGTTAATTGTTTAGGAAAATTCCATAGTATTAAATTCACTATGGGGGACTTCATATCGTAAAACCATATGTTTTACATTCCCTTTAGGGGATATTATATTGTAATGGGAATCTAATTGGTCATGAAATTGGTCACACTTGAGATGAAATTATAGGATTTGTTAATGCATTTTCATTCGTTAAGAAAGAGGTTTGAGTTTAGAGGGGTGTGCATGAAGTCACTATAGATGGTAAGCTCTCATCAAATGCAAACAATGATAAAAAATGATCAGTGGGATGTGTGGAAAAATTATTTTCAATGGAATAAAAATAGTCACATGTGTAAATATCAGTAGATTTCCAAGAAATGATGGAAAAGTATTCAATTATTATTGAGGATATACCAACCAATTGGCCACCTACGAGAGACACGTATTATACACATTATCCATTTAGAGTACTTTATGATAACCAATCATCATCCAACACATATTATTTCCAGGTAAAACCTCAAACTTTATCAGTCAATTTAAACCTTTAATAAAGGATTCCTTGGTCAACAAACATACATTAAGTTACTCATGTTGTATATTTTGGTTGGAAACTTCCCATCTAAATAGTGTTCTTGAAGATTAATAAAGAAGGAAGAATCATCTTGGAACCAAAATATATTTTTCTAAATCGATTCAAGAGGATGTAGATGGTGATCACTAATCCTCTTGGAAAGTGGAAGGACCTATTGATGGATGATATGCCATGGGAGGACAAATAATTCACACTAAAGCATCCAATGATCATCAGTATTGATAAAAAAACTTGTTTTAAAGGAGGCATGATATGCCCTTATCCTATAACATGTACTAAAATATGTTTAGCTGACTTGTGGCTAGCATAACCTTTAATCAACTCATATGATCATCTCTTTAGCCTAATATTATTGGTATAGTTTACATAAGGTGTTTCCATAACATAGTTAGGGTATATATGTGAGGTAGGTGTTAGTATTTGATCATTAAATTATGAATGTTTTTCTTTTTGTAATGTTTTGGAGATTTCTACTTCAAAGTGGATTGACATTTATTCACATATTCTACTTTATTTTAATCATATTATGATTTATTATTTTTAATTTTATTTATTTTTGAATCGATTTCATTATAGGATTTCAAATGGAGGCATGTTAATCCCATTGGATTACATAATACATCACCTTATAGGACATATGATTATTTATCCATACCTTAATCCTAACCCTTACACAAATAAAATGGTTGGCACTTTGGGGTCATGCATTTACCCACATATGTTGGGATACCCATAGACTAGTGCATCAAATAAAAAAAAATTATTTATGTGAATGCAAAGCAATATAACAGGATTTTAAGGTGCATACAAATCCAGACAATGTAATAATGAAATTGAAGCAAACAAGGAGAAAAAATGTAAAAATTATTTTTCCAAGGATAGCCCACAACACCCCAACAACTACTGGTGAATTCAACAAACATGGGGTAAATAAAATCTATATAAAATGATTCAATAAGGATCAAAACCAAAATGGTCTCTGAAACAATACCCTCCAATCAATCATTGTATCCAATAAGGAAGTGACATTTCATATGAAAAGCATAGATTAGTCTCAGAATATGAGGAATCACAAAGAATGAGGCAAAGAAAATTGTTATAATAAACAAAATGAGAATGAAACATACTTAGAAAACAAAGGATAAAGTGAAAAAGAGAGCCAATAAATCAAATATTTATATATCCCCACATCAACATCATTGATATGGTCACCATAATTATATGCCAACGAAATAATGATCAATGAAAAGGAAGCTTGACACCATAGAAACAAAGGGATAGTATGAGGAAAACAAGATGAAATAAACTAGAAAATCCAATTCAAAATATAATAGAGAAAATAAATTACTCAAGGAGAAAGTAAACAACTTACAAAAATCATGTAAAATGGATAATAAACATTGATTATAATAAAATAAGCTTTAAAAAAATTAAAAGTGGCAGAGGCAAATGAATAAAGAGTGGCCAAAGGAAGAGACATACCACAAATCAAAGAGATCCAAATTGTAATAACAACCATGGAAGTAAAGGAAGATAGCTTGAAAAATGAAATTGAGGTCACCAAGTCTTAGGCACAAGAAATACAAGGATCATTATACAATCGAAGAGAATTCATAAAGAAAAATGTCAGTGTGAAAATGAGAGAATAAATGGATATACATGATAGGGATGTAAATATTATTATTAAAGCATTGAATAAATATGGTAAGAATGAGAATACTAACAAGTTGGAAGAGACTTCCTTGAGGATAATTTGTATTGGATAGGGAATATCTGTTAAGCACAAGATATACTGAGAGGGGGGTGAATCATGTTGGTTGAATATTTTGTCGATCAGCGTACTGATAAACAAAATAGGTCTGATCAGCCAAAGTAGGAAGATTAATCATCCAAATGTGTAGTTTTACCACATCAGAAGGGGACTAATCTCTCCTCTCATCAAGGGGAGGTTCCCTATAGGTATGTTATCTATATATATAAATGTAAAATAATACTCAAGGGTAGGACAAATCATCCATCTCTCTTTTTTCAGAGATGATGCGTGTGGATCAAAGGAGAAATCTCAAGGGAAATGGAAATTCCACAGACTTTTTGTCTGCGAGAAATTTTTGCAGACTTCTTGTCTACAAGAATTTGTCCACAGAGAAACCCCAAGGAAAGCCCATGAAGACTCTAAAGAAAAAGGCCACCGAAGGACCCTGAAGGGAAGGTACCCTTGCGGGGGACTCTCGGCTGCCAACTTGAAGGATACTTCCTTGAAGCTGAAGGGTCACCTTCCCTTTGGGAAGATGTAAAACAAAAAGCCTGAAGGCCATTCAAAAATTGCCCAAAGGACAAATATCTTGTGGGGAGCTCTTCTTGACCCAAAATAGGTCATTTCTTAAGGCCCAAAAGGGCAAGTTCAATCTGGGAAAGCACCAAACAAAAAACCAAAAGAAGACAAAGGGATGATGTGCCCGAAGACGTCAAATTCAAGACAACAAAATAGTCGTTGATCCTTTGAACCTATAGACCAGAATGCATTCATAGACTTCAAGGCCAAGACCAGCAAAAAGTGAGGAAGGAATAGAAAAGCAAACTGAATCTATGACTTGATTCAATTAACCAGAAAAGGAGGAACGATGAAGGTAAGATCAGATTGCTAGGTGGACATTGAAAGTTGCAAACTTTCAATAAACGTGACTTATTTCCCTGCATTGATAAAATCAAATGGGTAAAATGCCCCTAAGTCCAGCCTATCTTTGTAATAGATTCCAATGCAACATGATGTGTTACTATTCCCAAGTCCTTCTTGAAATAGCTATATAAGGGACTCTCTTCTATTGTAAAAGGATCTCTTTTTGACAATCAAAACAAAACTCTGCCCAAATTGAAAGGCACTTATGAGACTTTGAGCTTAGTTTGTTTATCATATTTTATTATTGGAATAAGAAAGCAAGTGGTTTTGCAAACTTTGTGTTGTAATATCTTTATTATTGAGAAAACTATTCTTATGTCTTTTTCCTTAATATATCTTATGTTCCTTTAATTCAACAAGCATAATTAGTGATATTAGTCAAGAAGGTGTCCTAAAGAGTCAAGTGTGGAGATAATTTGTGCCCCCATAATTGCCTTTAGTGTGTTTTCTTTTCATTTCTGTGTAAAGGACCTTGGGATGACTTTGTGTCCTCATTGTCCTTTGTATCTTACTCTTGAGCAATTCAGGCGTAGTCTTTGTGCTGCATCTCGATTTGCTGGTTATTACATCCTTTGTTACATTTTGTTGTTACTACCAAAAGTAATTTTGTGATTATCTGAATAGTACTTCTGAAAGAAGAGGAGTGTTGTCTGTCATTTCCCTTGAGATTTCTCTTTTGATCCACATGCATCATCTCTGAAAAAAGAGAGATAGATGATTTGTCCTACCCTTGAGTATTATTTTCTATTTATATATATAGATAGCATACCTATAGGGAACCTCCCCTTAATGAGAGGAGAGATTAGTCCCCTTATGATGTGGTAAAACTACACATTTGGATGACTAATCTTTCTACTTTGGCTGATCAGACCTATTTTGTTTATTAGTACGCTGATCGACAAAATATTCAACCAACAGTTTTTGGTGACTCTGTTGGGGATATGACCCATTATCATTATAACCCTTATCCATTATAGACTCTAGTGACTTCGTTTCTTGTCTTACCCATTATCCATTTATAGCCTTACCATCTATCCATTTACCTCCACACTAACCGAGAAAGAACGCACAGTTTAAAGCCTCAAGCTTTAACTAAAGCAAGGTCAATTTTTTTCCATTTTTGTTTCACAATTTGGTAGATACAAGGTATACATGAAGCCAAATGGCTAAAGGTATCGTTGAACCTGTATTCAAGTTGGTACAGCAAAGTGATTTTGATCTATTTTCTTCACCATCTCATCTCCAACGAACCAAGAGTTTTCCTCCTACTAAAGTCAAATCTCCATTGCCAGACAAAGTATCTAATTCTATTGTTAATAAAGCTTTGCCAATAGTTACCCCTCTGAGATTTATTATCTCTCATTTTCATAATCCTATAATGGTAGTTCAAGGCCCCTAGGGTAATGCTTTTGGTCCTCTCAATCTTACTCCACCTCTACATGAGCTTCCACGTAGTTCAAGGAAGAACTTCCCCAAGTTCTATGGTGATGGGAAAGTTCATCCTGATGAGCACATTGTAGCTTTCAACATAGCTTGTGGAGTAATCGGAGTAGAATTTGAAGATGTAGTAGTCAGGCTTTTTGTAGAGACACTACAAGGTGCTGCTACAGATTGATTTTATCATCTACAAGCTTGGTCTATGACTGATTAGAATACTCTCAAAGCTAAGTTTGAAGCCAGATTCAAACCTATAGAAGATGCACATACACTTCTGGCTCAACTTACACAAATGAAGAAAGAGCCTCATGAGCCTATGAGAGACTTCATAACCAAATTTGAAAAGCTGAGAAACAGAATCCTTGTAATTGTTAGACCTACAGTTGAGAATCTCAAATGTTTTTTCATTAATTCTCAGTTACCTAAAGTCAGTTTTCTCTTGAGACGTGCTGGTCAAATAGATCTTGTTACAACTCAACTTTTGGCCACTGAGGTAGAAGATGATCTCATCTTAACAGGGAAGATAAGAAGAGATTCAAATAGAAATAGAGCTTCATCATCTTCTGAATATGCATCTATATGCACCACAAATTCAATGGTGTAGAAATTGGTAAATGAGTTGCTTGCTCTCAAAAATTAAATGGCTCAAGGAATGTCTTTTGCTCCTTCATATAGAAGGACATTCCCAAATCAGTCATATCAGGGCAATACTGCCAGGAATCAAGGGCCACAAAATTGCCTTCCTCCCCCACAAGGGAAACTTGCCCTGGAAGCTCCTCCAACTAATTCAGCAATGGGATATCTTGAAGCAAAATCAAAATTCTCTTTCCAACTTGAACTAAATCAAGAAAATGATGATGATCTCCTTGAAGACAATCAAAAAGAATCAGTTGGCGACTCCCACATTGGTTTCTTGAACTATCAAGATGAACCCAGAAGCAAAGGAGAAGCTTTTGATGGATTATATGCAATGTTTACCAGGTCAAAAAACCAATCAATCTAGCAAACTAATAAAGAGAAGACAAAAGAGCAACTATAGCTAACAGTCACGATTGCTAAGCATGAAACCATTATGCCTTTTCAGTCAAAAGATCCTGTAATCAATCAAAAAGAAAATACATCAATTTCACCTTCCCCTTCTACTTTAAATTCACAAACCAGCCCACCTCCCTTCCCTCCTAAAACTTAAAAAGTTGAAGTACCTTTCTTTTTACCTAGTTCAATTCAGCCATTTGACATAATCGATCATGTCAAAAAGACAAAAAAACAAATGTCTGAGTTCAAATATTTGCAGTCCAATCCTGATCAATTGAATAAGTTGGTCCAATATGTCAAGAACCAAACCATCCCTACAGGACAAAAAGTTAAAAAGGTAATTCTTGATTCTCCAAAAAACATGCCTATTCTGAATAATTTGGTCATTACTCCTCCAGCTACCCCTGGAAAAATAGAACCTTTCTATGTTTCCCTATTAATTAATGGCCACAAGCTGAGTAACTATATTATAGACTCAGGTGCATTTGATAATGTCATGCCTGCTAAAGTAGCTGAGTCTCTTTGTCTCACACTGACCAGGACATTTGGGAGATGTTTTTTCATGGAGAACAAGAAAGTACCATTGTTGGGGCAAATCAAAGATGCCCAATTTGCATTTGCAGCCTTTTCAGACAAGAGAATCAAGATGACTATCTTGGTGGCTAACGTCCCAGCATCAGATGGCATTTTACTTGGATGAAAATTCTGTAAGGACATGGGAGGAGAACTAAGCATGGATCTATTTGAGGCAAGGATCCCTATCCAAGGCATAATGAAGAGGTTGCTCCCTGAAAAGGAAGCAAAATATGTGATCACCCAGACATCAGCCCCTAAAGCTCAAATCCTTTTTGAATCCACAGGTATGGGTAACTATTTTCTATTAATAGATGAAGTGCATGAAACATATGATATAATTCTTGAAAGGGTCAACTCAAAAATTAGTTCAACAAAAATAGCAAAAAAACTAGTAGGCTGCAGTACAGACCAAAAAGGATCCTCCATCTCTGATGAAGGAAAGTCTAAAGAAAATTTAGTATCAGATGAGATATGGACTTTGGAATTGATGGTAGTTTTTCCTCTACCGATTCAGGAGCTGGGATTGTTTTGATATCTCCTCAAGGAGATATATCCCCTTCATCTTATAAATTACAGTTTAGCAACACTAACAATACAACTGAATATGAATCTTTGTTGTTTGGCATGAAGGCTGCTTAAGAAAAAGGCATCAAATTTCTTCATGCCAAAGGGGATGTTGAATTAGTGGTTTTTCAAGTGAGGAGCTTATACCAAACCAAGAATGAAAGATTATGTCACTACCATAACTTGGTTTGGGACCAAATTGAAAGCTTTGATGCTTTCAACATTTCTGCTATACCCAGAGAATCTAATGACAGAGCTGATGCACTTGCTGTTTCAAAAACTCTCTTAGTTCCTCATTTAGATTTCAAAGAAGACAAGTATACTATTGAGCTGGTCTATAGGCCAAGTGTTCCTAACAATGCTGATCATTGGCAAGTATTCAATGATGATCATCAAATCATTGCCTTCCTAGAATGAAAAAATAATTTTGAACAAGTATGTTTTGAGGGCAGTGAATCTCAGAGGAATGAATCTGTCTCTAAATCCATTTCAGATATTAATGAAGAATTTTTATAGCTGAAAGGAAATAAAATTCCCAAAGGCATGGTTTCTCTTGAAAAGCTATTTGAAAAGCATGATAGATTCATCAAACAATAGCAAACAGACTCAAGTTTCTCTCAAGGATTCGATCAAGTGAATCTGACTACTAAAAAAAATCCCAAGATGATCAATATTGGTAAGTGTTGCACCCTTGAAGAAAGATTCAAGTTCACTTCTTTACTCCGTCAATACATAGATGTCTTAGCATATTCTTATGAAGACTTGAAGTCTCTCAGACTAGATGAAATCCACCATAACATTCCTCTCAAGGCTGACTCAATGCCCTACAAGCAAAAATCCAAATAGTATAATCCAAAAATATTAGGTACTATTATGTATGAGATACAAAAGATGTTAAATGCTAGAATCATCTTCCCAATCCATCATTCCACATGGATTGCAAACATAGTGCCTATAAGGAAGAAGAATGGCAAAATTTGCATTTGTGTAGATTTCAAAAATATGAATCAAGTATCTTTGAAGGATAATTATCCTTTGCCAATTATGGATCAAGTGCTTCAAATAGTGATAGGTGCAGAGATGTTATCAATGCTGGATGGCTTCTCAGGTTATAATCAAGTTGAAGTTCATAAAGCAGACCAACACAAGACTGCATTCACCACACCTTGGGGTGCATTTGCATATAGAAGAATGTCTTTTGGTTTAATAAATGCCGGTGCTAATTTTTAGAGAGCTGTGGATTTGGCTTTCAAAGATGAGATCGGTAAATTCATAATGGTATACCTTGACGACTTGACTATCTTTTCAAAGCATCGATCTGATCATGTATGCCACTTACAACAAGTGTTGGAGCGCTACCGCTAGAATGGTATTTCCTTAAATCCTAAAAAGTCTATTTTTGGAGTAATAAAGGGGAAACTCCTTAGACACATTGTGTCCAAAGAAGGCATAAATATTGACTCAAATAGAGTCAAGTATATTTAAGAACTTAATTTGCCTACAAGTAAGAATGCGGTTCATTCTTTCTTCGAAAAAGTGAATTTTTTATGGAGATTCATCCCCAAATTTATTGAGAAAACTAGACATATTGTGAATATGATGAAAGGGAAGACTATCTTCAGCTAGACTAAAGAAGACAAATCAGCATTTCAAGATATCAAGACTGCCATTGCTCACACCCCTACCTTGGTTTGCCCAGATTACAACAAATATTTCATCATATCCAGCTATACATCTGAACATACTCTTTCAGCAATTCTTGTTCAATAGGACAAGGAAGGTATGGAATCTCCTATCTCTTTCATGAGTTGCCCTCTCAGAACCCATGAGATTAAGTATTCAAATATAGAGAAGCATGCTTATGCCTTGGTGAAAGTAGTCAAACATTTTTGCTTCTATATTTTGAATTCACACACTACTACCTTAGTTCCTAACACTACAATCAAGTCTATATTAACTCAGTAGGAATTTGGCACGAAAAGAGGTAATTGGATTGCAAAGATCCAAGAGTTTAATTTAGACATCAAGCTGACAAATCTGGTCAAGGGTAAAGGCTTATGCCAATTAATTGCTGACAATAGCCAGAAGACACACAACATGAAGAAACTGAAGTGGAAGAGACACCAACAGTCCTTTTTGTCTCCACTACCAATGAGTGATATTTAGGTATCGCTTATTTCCTTACTTATGGTGAATGTCCTGCTCATTTGTCTTATAAAAAAAAGAGAACTATCAATTTGAAAGTTGTTAATTTTGTCTTTTGGGATAACGGCCTATACAAGAGAAGCATAGATGGAGTATTCCTTCACTGTGTAGATAAAGAGCAACAAAGCCAGCTTTTGAAATCTTTTCACAATCTAGCCTGTGGAGGACATTTTTTTGCTCTCGTGATTGCTCACAAGATTTTGTGAGCTAGGTATTACTAGCCAACTCTTTTCCAAGATGCACATAAGTGGGTAAGAAAATGTGAACTCTATCAGCAGTTTGTTGGAAGACCCAAGTTAGTTGCTATGCCTCTCAAGCCAGTGATCATAGAAGAACCTTTCCAGTAATGGGGACTTGATTTTATTGGGACAATAAACCCATCTTCAAGTGTTGGACATGATTATGTCCTTACATCAACTGACTATTTCACCAAGTGGGTAGAAGCAATCTCAACTAAACATGTTACTTCAAAAGTTGTATGCAACTTCCTCAAAGAGAATATCATTTCCAGGTTTGGAGTTTCAATCAAAAAATTTATTGATAATGCAGCTTGTTTCACCTCTCAAGAGATTACACAATTTTGTTTTCACTATGGAATTACACTCTCTCACTCTTCTGATTATTTTCCATAAGGGAATGGACAAGCTGAATCTAGCAATAAGAATTTGGTAACTATTATCAAGAAACTAGCAGATGACAATCAAAGAACATGGCATAAAGCATTAGTTGATGCTCTATGGGTAGACAAAATCACACCAAAGAGGGCAATTGGTATGTCTCCTTTTCAACTTATTTATGGTATCAATGTTGAGATACCAATCACCTTAGAATTGCTAGCCTTGAAATTGGTAAAGGTAATTGAAGATCAGACATATGAAAGTGCTCTTAACAAAAGAATCATGTGCCTGACTAAGCTAGAGGAATAGAGAACCATGATGGTAGACAAAATTGCTACTCATCAAAGTCTGGTAAAGAAACTCTTTGACCAGAAGGCCATAAATCATGATTTTTAGATTAGAGATCAAGTCCTACTGTGGGACAAAAGGAAAGAACCAAAGGGGATGCATGAAAAATTTGACTCCCTTTGGAGAGGCCCATTTATAATTCATCATCACATTAGTGAAAATAGCTTTCTATTGAAATATCAAGATGGCACACTCTTTTCTCTACCCCATAATGGATAGCATCTGAAACATTTCAACTCTTGAAGTGTCAAATCATTTCATCTATATATATGTACATTTGTATAGTTTTTAATTCTATTTTGTTTTGTTTGTTTCCATTTTTGATGCCTTTCATTTCTGGGTAGCATGACTCCATAACCCAATGGTACACATGAAGACACTGGAGATTCTGGATTATACTCCTTTTAATTTTTTTTGCAATTGACAGAAGTTCCCCAACTGGAGCCAGCTGTTGTCCCCCAAAAATATCACTCATTTTTGGGACAACATTTGAACTATTTTGGTCCTACAGACCAAAATTGTTTCTTCCCTTTTCAAAATTTGTCTTGGGAATTCAAATCCCTCATTTTTCAAGCTTTTCAAAAATCTAGGGACTCTACAGGCTTAAATCTACAAACTCTACAGGCTTGAATCTATGGACTCAGTAGGAAGAGAAAATCTATGAACTTTGCAGGTCAAGTTCAATGGGCTTTGTAAGTTAAAATCTACTGACTCTTTCAAGGTTAGAGAAAACTATAGACTTGGTTTCTACAAACTTTGCAGGATTGTTTTAGTGCTTTGGTTCAAATAAAAATCTCCATCGGCAAGCATCAGCACCAGGTTCAACATTTGGTTTATCCTTTGGTTCAACGTCAAATGGTTCAAAAGTGGGTTCAATCAAGTGGTTCAACGCTTTGTTTCACTCATTTGGTTCATCCACTTTTTTTCAATGCTTGATTTATCCTTTGGTTCAATTAAACAGTTCATCAATTAGTTCAAGGATTTGTTTGAACCGTTGAACCAAAACTTGGTTCAACGGTTGGTTCAACGAAGAGGTTCAACGTCTTGGTTCAATGGAGCATTTCATTGGCTTGGTTCATTCAATTGAATCATCGACTTGAACCATCGTCTTGAACCATTTTGGTTCAAAGCTTGGTTCAATGAAGAGGTTCAATATTTAGTTCAAACAAAGGGTTCATTGGCTTGAACCATTTTGGTTCAACCAAGTGGTTCAACATTCAGTTCAACCAAGCAGTTTAATAAAACGGTTCAATAGATGGCCCATCGCCTTGGTTCAACAAATGGTTCAACAACTTGGTTCAAAGGAGCAGTTCAAAATGCAAAAGTTCAAAGGGCCTCCCAAAGGAAAAGTGCCCTTGCGGAGGGCACTTAGTCAATGAAACTACCCTTCGAAAGGGTCATTTTCAAAAAGACTAAGGCAAGTCTAAGGTCCTTTGGATAAAAAGTCTGAAATAATTCTAAGCGGTCGCGAGTGGAAAAAACCCAAAGGATAATAATCAAGGCAAATGGAAATTCTACAGACTTTTTATCTGTGGGAAATTTCCATGGACTTTTTGTCCGTGGGAATTTGTCCATGGAGAAAGCCCAAGGAAAGCCTGTGAAGACTCTAAATATAAAGGGCACTGAAGGACCCTAAAGGGTAGGTACCCTTGTGGGGGACTCTCAGCTGCCAACTTGAAGGATTCTTCCCCAATGTCAAAGGGTCACCTTCCCTTCGAGAAGATATAAAACAAAAACCCTGAAAGCCATTCAAAAATCACCCAAAGGGTAGATATCTTGTGGGGAGATCTTCTCGACCCAAAATAGGTCATTTCTTAAGGCCCAAAAGGGCAAGTTTAATCTGGAAAAGTGCTAAACAGAAAATTTGAAAGAAGACAAAGGGATGACGTGCCCAAAGACGTCAAATTCAAGACAACAAAATAGTCATTGATCCTTTAAACCTACAGACCAGAATGCATTCACAGACTTCAAGGCCAAGACTAGCAGAAAGTGAAGAAGGAACAGAAAAGCAAACTGAATCCAAGACCCGATTCAATTAACTAGAAAAGGAGGAATGATGAAGGTAAGATCAGAGTGACAGGTGGATATTGAAAGTTGTAAACTTTCAATAAGAGTGATTTGTTTCCCTGCATTGATAAAATCAAATGGGTAAAATGCCCCTAAGTTCTAGCCTATCTTCTTAACAGATTCCAATGCAACATAATGTGTTACTATTCCCAAGTCCTTCTTGAAATAGCTATATAAGGGACTCTCTTCTATTGTAAAAGGATCTCTTTTTGACAATCAGAATGAAACTCTGCCCAAATTGAAAGGCACTTCTAAGACTTTGAGCTTAGTTTGTTTATCATATTTTTTTATTGGAATAAGAAAGCAAGTGGTTTTTCAAACTTTGTGTTGTAATATCTTTGTTATTGAGGAAACTGTTCTTATGTCTTTTTCCTTAATATATCTTTTATTCCTTTAATTCAACAAGCAAAATTAGTGATAGTATTTAGGAAGGTATCCTGAAGAGTCAAGTGTGGAGAGACTTTGTGCCCCCATAATTGCCTTTAGTGTGTTTTCTTTTCATTTCTGTGTAAAGGACCTTGGGACGACTTTGTGCCCTCATTTTCCTTCGTATCTTACTCTTGAGCAATTTAGGCGTAGACTTTGTGCTGCATCTCAATTTGCTAGTTATTACATCCTTTGTTACATTTTGTTGTTACTACCAAGAGTACTTTTGTGATTGGCTGAATAGTACTTCTGAAAGAAGAGGAGTGTTGTCTATCTTTTCCCTTGAGATTTTTCCTTTGATCCACACACATCATCTCTGAAAAAAGAGAGATGGATGATTTGTCCTACCCTTGAGTATTATTTTCTATTTATATATATAGATAGCATACCTATAGGGAACCTCCCCTTGATGAGAGGAGAGATCAGTCCCCTTCTGATGTGGTAAAACTACACATTTGGATGACTAATCTTCCTACTTTGGCTGATCAGACCTATTTTGATTATCAGTACGCTGATCAACAAAATATTCAACCAACAAATTAGTATATCATATATCTTATAAAACTTTCCCTTAATCAAATTCCACTTAACTAAACATTCAAGATATGCAATAAAACTGAAACAATAAACACCACACAAGATAGAGAGAGAGACCAGATATAACATGGAAAAAACCACCGAGAACAATATCAAGTATATGAATGAGTACCAACTCAAACAATATTCGCAAGCACCAACTTGCAGGAGCACCAACCCCTTTGCTGAGCACCAACACAACAACCATTCATGAGTACCAACCTCTTTACTAAGCACCAACACAACAACAATTCGTGAGCACCAACCCACAGGAGAACCAACCCCTTTGTGTATACCACACAACTATCTCTCAATGTTGCTATCTTAACAAATGATAGTTCATTACAACATCTCTTTCCTCTCTCTCACCTTTGCTCTTCTAAGCTAGATATAAAAAATATAAATCATATTCATCTCTCACAAATGCTCTTCTAAGCTAGATATTACTATCTCAAATCAAAATCTATCTCACACATTACAAATGGCTTTTCAATCCTTTATTTATAGCTTTCCAAATGACCTTTGGCCTTCCCCCTTTGTGACCCTTTAATCCTCATGGAAAATGGCACCAAACTTGCATGACCCTTCATATCTTTGCCTTTGATAATTCATGTGGTGACCCTTCATGAGCAAAAATGTCATTCCCTCTTTTGTGTTTATCTTGGTGACTTTTCGTATTCCTCAAAGTGTCCCTTCATGAGAAATTGTACTCTTCCTCTTTTGTCTTCACTTGGTGATTCTTGTAATTCCTCAAGATGACTCTTCATGGGAAAATGCATCCCATTATTGTTTTGTCTTTACCCCATGACTCTTTGACTTCTCCATGGGCCCTTCTTTTGTCTTATATGTAACCAAAAATATATTAGTTAATATTAAATAAATATTAACACACATTAGCCAAGATATATCTATTATAAACATTATTAAATGCAATGGGACCTTTATCACCAATAATGCTAGACCTTTGACATCAATGACAATATTTCAAACAATCTCCCCCTTTGCCATTGATGGCAACCTCAATCCTGAAACTACCACATCCTGAATCTTGCAATATTGTCATTTAAAAACATATAGTAACTCCCTCTTACTGTAGCAACATGTACCTATTCTTTGTACCTATTTCTGCACCTGTACCTATTATTCTTCCCCTTTGACATCAATGGTAAGGGCCTACCTAGAGCTAACACTTAGCTTCCCCTCAACTGATATTAAACCTCAATGGCAAGACGTAAAGGAAATTACTCCCAATTTCTCTTGTAGATACTCAAATGTGTCTTTTGGTAGTGCCTTTGTGAAAATATCTAAAATCTGCTCTGTAGTACTAATATATTCCTACTTAACCTATTGATCTACAACCTGCTCTCTCAAGAAGTGATATATAATGGGAATATGTTTTGTTCTTGAATGCATTACTGGATTTTTTGAAAGATTTATAGCACTTGTGTTATCACCAAAAATGGAAATAGGTTCATCATACTTTACCTTGATATATTCCAAAGTTTGCTTCATCTAAAGCACTTGAGTACAACACAATACTGCTGCAATATATTCTACTTCAGCTATAGAAAGTGATACTAAATTCTACTTCTTACTTAGCCATAATACTAAGCTATCACTTAGGAAGAAAGCTCCTCCACTTGTACTCTTTCTGTTATCCAAGCACCCTGCCCAATCTAAATCTGTATAAGCAACCAAAGTGAAATATTTACCTGTGGGATACCATAATCCATAATCTAATGTCCCCTTGATATATCTGAACATTCTTTTCACCAACTGAACATGACTATCTCTTGGAGATGATTGATATCTTGCAACCATACATACTGTGTGCATGATGTTTGGCCTCGATGTTGTCAAATATAAAAGACTACCAATCATAGATCTATACAAAGATTGATTTGTAACAGGTGAGTCTTCATCCTTGCTCACCTTATTTTTTGTACACATAGGTGTGCCAACTGGTGCACAATCCTCAAAACCAAATTTATTCAACATTTCCTTGGCATATTTACTTTGAGATATGAAAATTCCTTTATTTGATTGAAATATTTTCAATCCTAAGAAAAATGATAATTCTCCAAGCATAGACATCTCAAATTATTTTTACATTTTATCAAAAAATTATTTTTTCATCTTTTCAATATTTCTTCCAAAAATGATATCATCAACATATACCACAACAATCAATTTATGCTCACCTTCTATTTTGATGTAAAGATTACTATCAGCAAATCCTCTCTTGAATCCTTGATCTTGCAGGTACTTATCAAGTCTTGGATACCAAGCTCTGGGAGCTTATTTTAATTTATACAATGTTTTCTTTAATCTGCATACATGGTTACTAATATTTGAGAGAATAAATCCCTCAGGCTGCTCAATGTAGACCTCTTCTTCAAGATTCCCATTTAAGAAGGCACATTTGAAATCCATTTGAAATACTTTGAAATTTTTAAACACTGCATATGCAAGAAACATTCGAATAGCTTCTAATCTTGCCACTGGTGCAAAATTTTCAAAATCTATTCCCTCAATCTAAGCATATCCTTTACATACTAATCTTGCTTTATTTTAGGTTACTTCTCCATTTTCATTCAACTTATTTTTATAAACCCATTTTGTTCCTATCACATTATGATCTTTTGGTCTAGGCACTAATTCCCAAGTATGATTCTTTTCTATTTGATTTAATTATTCATCCATAGCCTTAACCTAATGCTCATCATGTCTAGCTTCTAAAAAAGTTCTAAGCTAAATTTTAGATAACAAAGAGAAATTAACTTGCTTAGATTCACTTACCATCATTCTTCTAGTGTGAATTCCTTCTTTTATGTCCCTAATGATGTCACTTTCATTATGATTTATCTAAACGTGTTTGGATGGAGTCTTGGTGCCCTTTTTCTCCTTCTTCTCCTCATCTTCATCTGATTCTTCAAAGCCTTCCTCTTCAATGATTTTAGAAATGTCTACTAGATCACTGATTCTTTGTGTTCCATCTTCTTCTATCCTGGCACTTGCACTTTTAACAATTTTCTTAGTTCTTTTGTTATAACATTTATAAGATTTACTTTTGCAAGAATAATGAATAAATATACATTCATCTACTCTAGATTCAAACATACCAAGTTTTTTATTGGTTCTCTTTATGAAGCATTTGCTACCGGAAACTCTGAAATAATCAACTGTTGTTGGTTTGTCTTTCCATAGCTCATAAAGAGTCTTGTCACTATTGACTCTTAATAAATATCTATTCTGAATATGCAATGTTGTACCAACTTCCTCTCTCCAATATTTATCTACTATCTTGGATTCATTTAGCATTGTCCTTGCCATCTCTTAAACTATTCTATTTTTCTGTTCAACTACTCCATTTTGCTATGGAGTTCTGGCTATTGAATAATGTCTATTTATTCCATGATCTTCACAAAACTCAATAAATTTATTTGACATGAATTCTCCTCCTTGATCTGATCTTAGACACTTAATCTTCAAATTAGTTTCATTTTCAATTAATGCTTTGATTGCTTTGAACTGTCTAAAAGATTCTGATTTTTTCTTTAAAAAAATTACCCAAGTCATACGTGAAAAATCATCAATAATCAATATGAAATATTTATCACCTTGAGTGCTTTGATTCCTCATAGGTCCATATAGGTCAGTGTGAACAAGCTCTAGCATCTGAGTGGTCGAGCACTCTTTTGTTTTGAACCGCCTTCTAGTCTGCTTCCCATGCTGACAAGGTCCACAAAGCGTGTTAGATGGATTTGTAATCTTTGGAAGATTCCTGAATGCTTGATTTTTTATGATGTTGACAAGATTTTCAAAATTTATGTGCCCCATTCTCTTATGCCATAGCCAACTTTCTTCAATCTGACTCAAACAACATTTTTGACCTTTGATGTCTGATAGCATATACAAGTTATTCCCTATTCTCTGAGCATCTGCAACCAATACATCTAAATATTTTCTTCTAATTTCACAAATTTCTACATAAAAATTTTGTGTGTGCCCCTGATCACACATTTAAATTACACTCAAAAGATTATGCTTGAGACCTTCTACATATAAAACATTTTTAGTTATAGTTCTACCATTATCTAAACTTAGTGTACCTTTTTCAGCAATTCTGACAGTAGTATTGTCTCCAAATTTCACTATGCCACCATTGATATTCTTCAAGGTTATGAACTTGCTCTTGTCTCCTATCATGTGCCTTGAACATCCACTATCAATGAACCATGGCTTTTCTTTATTTCTTGCATGCAAAACTATCTGGACCAACATAGAATCTTCAGGTTGTTTCTTCTACCATGTTTGAACCTATTTCTTGATGAATGGAGCCTTAAAACCTTGGTCCTTTTTGACTGAATTGAACACACTTCTACATTACCAAGCTAGGTGTCCTAAGTTTTTGCACTTGTAACAAATTATGGCATCTTCATCAAGGCTTAATAGAGGAGTAAAAGAGTTGTAGCTTCTGCTTGACTCTACATGACTTTCCTTTTCCTTATTTCTAAGACTATTAGCTCTTTTTCTACATTCTAATTTTTTATGACCATATCTATTAAAATAAAAATAGGACTTGTTTGTGTATCTCTGACCTGATTGCCTTTTGTAGCTTTGTTCCCTCCAGGCTTCTTTCTTTGAGATGACCTTTGTATTCTTCACTTCTTCCCTCTTTGTTTCTTCTTTGTCAGAGCTTCAACATAGCTCTTTTTATTTTCAAAACTGATACCTGTCTTATCTGATATTGCCTTTTGGCTTTCTAATATCTTATTTAACATATTAGTGTTATTCTCAAATTTTGAATCATTGGCTGCTCTATCATTGATTGCTTTATTTATTTTATCAAGATCTAATTTTTTTAAAGAAGCAATTTCAATAGCATACCTTTCACATTCTTCTCTTAATATTTTCAACTATGTCATTATATCTTCTTCATTATTCTTGGCTTCTTCAAAGTGTGCTTGTAGATCTTCAATTATCTCATTTGACTCCTTTTCATATTTCTCAATCTAGCACTTCAATCTTTGATTTTTCTTTTCAACAGCTTTTAACTCTTTTAAAGCACAAATGTGTTCTTCTAGATTCACTTCGGCTTCATCCTCTTCTTCTTCTTAATCAACTATTCTTTTTCTCACAGAGGCACCTTCATGTATGGCCATCTTGTGCTTTCTCGATCTACCTTCAAGCTATAAAACTTTTTCAAAAGAAACATGCTTTAATACCAATTGTTAAGCATAGGATATACTGAGATGGGGGGGGGGGTGAATTAGTATATCATATATCTTATAAAACTTTTCCTTAATCAAATTTCACTTAACCAAAAATTCAAGATATGAAATAAAACTAAAATAATAAACACCACACAAGATAAAGAGACACTAGTTATAACGTGGAAACCCAATGTGGGAAAAACCATGGAGAACAATCTCAAGTATATGAATGAGCACCAACTCAAACAATATTCACAAGCACTAACTTTTAGGATCACCAACTCATTTTTTGAGTACCAACACAACAACTATTCATGAGCACCAACCCATAGGAGCACCAACCCCTTTGCTGAGCACCAACACAGCAACAATTCGTGAGCACCAATCTATAGGAGCACCAACCCCTTTGATAAGCACCAACATAGAAACAATTTTTTAGCATCAACCCATAGGAACACCAACCCCTTTATGTATACCACACAACTATCTCTCAATGTTGCTATCTCAACAAATGATAGTTCATTACAACATCTCTTTCCTCTCTCTCACCTTTACTCTTCTAAGCTAGATATAACAAATACAAATCATATTCATCTCTCAAAAATTCTCTTCTAAGATAGATATTACTATCTCAAATCAAACTCTATTTCACAAATTACAAATGGATTCTCAAGCCTTTATTTATAGCTTTCCAAATGACCTTTGGCCTTCCCCCTTTGTGACCCTTCAATCCTCATGGAAAATGGTGCCAAACTTACATGACCCTTCATATCCTTGCCTTTGAAAAGTCATGTGGTGACCCTTCATGTGTAAAAATGTCCTTCCCTCTTTTGTCTTTATCTTAGTGACTTTTCATATTCTTCAAAGTGTCCCTTCATAAGAAATTGTACCCTTCCTCTTTTGTCTTCACTTGGTGACTCTTGGAATTCCCCAAGATGACTCTTCATGGGAAAATGCATCCCATTCTTGTTTTGTCTTTACCCCATGACTCTTTGACTTCTCCATGGGCCCTTCTTTTGTCTTATATGCAACTAAAAATATTTCATTAATACTAAATAAATATTAACACACATTAGCCAAGATATATCTATTATAAACATTACTAAATGCAATGGGGCCTTTATCACCAATAATGCTAGACCTTTGACATCAATGACAACATTTCCAGAAATATCCATTAAGAAAACATATTTGGAAAAGAGATAGGAGGAGGTAGGGATAAATATATAAGGTTTATCATGAAAATCATAGAAGATATGAACATGATCCAAAGGAACATAAGGTTTCTAAGGGGAAAGTAATTTTCCATAGATGAAGACATAACCCAAAAATAATAGGAAGAGAGAACAAAATAACAGGAAAGAATGAAGGCACCAAGAAATTCAAAAAAAAGGGGATGGCCAAAAAATTGAAAATACTAAATCAACCATTAAATAAAACATAATAAATAGTGATTCAGGGCACCTTGGGAGCCATTGACCATGGTATGCTATAACTATAGAAGTTACATTTGAAGCAAAGGTCTTAGGTTGAGGCCCATCACACAGAGAAAATACATCATCATTATTACAAAAACTCATGAACATGATGATTTTATAGCCCCAAATTTTTATATATTATTTCAATTTAGAACAAACTGACTGAAATTAACAAAATCATGGAAGAGTAACAATTCTTATTAGAGAAACATGTGTCATATTTGTAAAAAATGGAGAAAGAAAACCTAAAGAATCAACACATAAGATTGAATATAATTTAAAAAGATTCAACAATAAGGATCATTACATGTTACTTTGGCTCGAGGTTCAAAAATATATAATAAAAATAACTTATAATGTAAGACCCCTATACATCGATAAAAGATGAAATTTTAATATGTAACACCTTGGGAGAAGTCATGTTAATAGGGGACTTCAATGTAAGGATAAAAAACAACTAAACCATTGATTTGAGAAACAAAAGTGATGTGAAAGTTAACTTTTTATAGTTAAAGGAAGAAGAAAATCAACATTGGGGAAGGACCTTGTAGAGTAATTTCCTACTCTACATCGTATTTAATTATTTTTTGATTCGAGCACTACAATTTTGGTTCTTCGGGCGGAGCGGCAGAATTTTAAAGCAGAGGGCCAATTCATTTTGCCCAAGTATTGAGATGTAGTGGAAGCTGCCAAGTGTCACCCTACGAGTAGGTTTTTTTCCCCTTGTTTCCTTCATCTCATTTTTGCTCGAGTATTAGTTCAAGCGGATGCTGCCAAGCATCGCTTTCCAGAAGACAAAGTCGACAGTTGGCGTCCCCTGAGTCACCTTTTTGTAACATTTGAGAATCGTGGATCATACCACATACCTAGTAGCAGTTAAACAAAATGCACCACGTGTCAGCATCCGCGTCTCATATCGACGTCTGCACTTCATTTAGAGACTTTCACCATAAGGCAACAAAGAAGATGAAAAGTGCCAAGTGGCAGTTGTGGAGGCCCTAAAAGACCTTTTTGGAGAAAAATCACAAGCCACCACGTGTCGGCATTCAAGAAGCCATGAGTCTAATGCTTTCCATTCAACACACAAAGGTGTCATTGTATTTTGCTCAAGCGCCACAAAGCAACGGATGTTGCCAAGTGTCACTCTCTGAGTCCCCCTCTACTCCATCCATAGAAGAAGCGGAAGATGCCACTTATCTTCCTTGAAGCCACAGAAGCTGCCAAATGTTGCCATCCATAAGAGTCTGATATATGCCCCTAATGATACCACGACACAGCCAAAGGGGAGCAGAAAGAGCCACGTGTCTTTGATGAATCAGGCGGAAGGCACCAAGTGTCATTTTTTGGTGTATTCTAGGTGATCAAGGGGATTTTTAGAAAATTTACTAAGTGTCCTCTCCTATTTCAAACATAGTAGAGTGTTCTGTGTATCAGTTGTCAAAAGTGAAATGGAGGTAAAATTAGCTGGAGTTAATGCGAGTAGATGAAATAGTTCATCGGGTAGATTTTTGGAGCCACCCACAGCATTGAAGGCACCGTCTATTTGTCCCCTATGAGCAAAGGATGGAGAAGATTGCGCGGGAAAGAAAGTATAGGGAGACATCTGGGGATATAAAAGAAGAATTGTAAAATCTAAAAGAAAAAAGGAGGGGGAAATTCTCATAGTTTTAGACTTTTAGAGTTTTTGACCAATAATATCATTTGCTTTTGTTACATTTTCCTGAGTTGAAAGGTTTATATGACTCTGTGTGTTTCTGTATCTTTTATATGACTGGAAGATTCAATAAGAAAATTGAACACTATGCCCTTGTTGATGTCATCTGTGTCATTTGCAAAGTAGTCTATGCTGTAGATTTTCTAGTGTTGTGATTGGAAATGTTATTTGCTTCTGTCCCATTTTCTAGAGTCTGAAGTTCTACATAATTGTGCATGACTTATGTGCCTTTAATGTGATTGGAAGATTCTATTAAGAAGATTGAACACTATGCCTTTGTTGACAATTCCTGTATCTCAGCAAAAGACTCCCCTATTGTGAGCCTCTGTGTCTGTTATTCCAATCTTTTACATTGATCATGCACTTGTCTGCTCTTAAATGTAATAGAATCACATAATAGTTTCACTGTGCTCAGGTTAGGATTAGGATTACTCTCAAGCGCATCGCCATAGTTAGGTTTCAATTCATGCATTTTGCATTTCTGTTTAGTCTCCTATCCCTTTTCCCCAACACCCAATACAAAAGAAGAGACCAGCTTCTTTAAAATCTGGAGGTTGTTTTCAAGCCGCATTGTCCCATAGCTTGAAACTTCCCATTGTTGTTGATTAAGATCTAGCATCATTTTAAAACATCAACAATTTCTAGCACACCCGATGGGACCAATCTTTCAAGGAGTTGAATAATTTTGGTGTATTCTTTAGCCAATCTACCTTTGGAAGTTTTTTATCGACACCAACATTGACTCTGCATCACCAGCCAATCAAGTAGTATCGTCAAGAAATCCCTTTGGTATGTATAACTCTATAATTCATAGCTATGAGTCTTATTCTCCTTCAAATATGTTTTATCAAGAACAAGCTTCTCCTAGAATCATGTTGAGTAATGAGGATGCATATTGTTATGAGCCACATCAGTCTTATGCCCAGTCCCCCCAATATGTCTCATCCCATGTTGAACCTAACCTTATTTTCACTTTCAAAAAAGCATTGCTGGGATTTAAAAAATATGTGTTAGAGCTTGATAACAGAAGGGGATGTGGTCATGAAATTCCTTGTCAGGTCATCTATCAAGTGAGGGAGGCAATAGACCTGATCAAAAGTGAGTGGGATCCCATTAAAAGGGCATATTGGCAAGAGCTTACATACGAAATGTTAGATGTGTGTGGATTGATTGCATTTATAGAAGAGAGGCTAGGCATTCATGAGAACCAGCCTTATCAAATCTACCAAACTTCATATCCACCACCATAAATTCTAGATCAGGCATATGCCACCCCTATTCATGGGCAAGGTCAAAATTGTCAAGGTCAATTCCCCAATAATGCAGAGCCCATGTCAACAGCAAGTCAGGATGACCTTGGACTCTCACTTCTTCCTCAACTCTCCCCCACCATTCCTCAAAAGACTCCTCACTTTCATGAAAATTCCTATGAGCCCACTTCAGAAGAAACTTCTTATACCACTCCCCAGATCTTTCAGCATGATGATGAGTCTCTAAGTTGGACCGAAGAGGATGATGAAGCAGCTGAAAACTTTGCAGAGGAGTGCGTTTAATTCATGGCTAGTCAAGAGGATTTCATCAGTATAGAAGAGGAGGAGATCACCATAGACTCTCCTTTTGATGAGCAAGAGGATAAGCCACAAGCTTTTTCTTTAACTCTTGATGAGGAGGAGATCATTTCTGATTTTTTCCTCACTCTGCAAGAGGATATGGAGGAACATGGACACTCCCTCGACCAAGTCATTGAGATAAGAGGCACTGAGATGGTTTTAGATGAAGAAGAAAGCCCTGAGATTTAAATGAGTATGCAGAAGAGATGCCAGCCTTTTAATTCATCCTTGCAAGAGGATGAAGTCATCAAAGAGCATGATGATGAAATAAAGCTGGAATATGAAGAAGATGTGCCAAAAGATCATGGATATCAAAAGGCACAGCATGAAGAACCAATAGCCCATGATTTCTTGATGACACCCGACAACATGAAGAACTAGTATTTGATGGGCATTCAAGGACAAGAAGAGTTCATAGGTGTCGAATACACATTTTGCTCAGACTTGTTCGAGTGCAGGCAGATCTGTGTGGCTGGTGCAGAGAACATTCCATCAACGACATATTTGTTACAATCACTGGTATGGCAACACAAGTTGGTTTGTCATAAAAAGGATGTGGGAAAGTTCATTTTTGATGAAGGAAAATAAGGATTTTAAATCAATGTAGTTAGGTAGTTTCCATTCCCACATTGCTTTGTTTTGTTTTTTGCTTTCTCACTTTTCTTTTAAAATAAGTGTTTTAAATGCAGAGTCGACATCTTAGAAATTCTTTAATTCTTTATTTTTTGCTACAATAAATGCTTCCCCAAATCTTTTAAAATCTCCAAGGTACCTTGCGCCGCATAATGTGTCTGCCTCGTTGTTTCCTGAAGATTGAGCAAGATTTGCTAATGGTCACCTTAATTTAATGCTATTTGGGACTTGATATGCCCATAAAAATCCCTTACCAAATTGTAAAGTTTACAAAATCTCAAGCATTCCTACAAAAATATCTTGCTCATTGTGATTGTGGCACCTAGTGAAATTTGTTGCAGCAAGCGTGTTTTTATCTTGAAAAAGGTTCATACCAGGTTATTATACAAGAGATTTAGAAATGGTGGGAACATCAGAAACACCCAGGAAGAGAGGAAGGGTGCAGTCCTAATTAGACCCAGAAGAGGAAGAACAACCTTCACAGCACCTAGTGTAGATCACTACAATTTCTCCTCAGGTAGGAATTACTCCCCCTCCTCCCTCTCAATCCATGCCTCAAGCCTTAACGTTACCCTATTTCTCCCCCTCTATTCCCAAAAAAATGCCCCTTCAACTTACCCCCAGCCAGCCAATGGTTCTCCAATACAGCCTGCCGCAAGGATTTCCCTTCGTAGGGGGATATATTGCGTCCCCTTCCACTTTCTAGATGCAGGTTGATGCCTCAAAGAAGGCAAGAGAAGCCCGATTAGAGAAGAAGAGGAGTAAAGTGAATAAAGCACTAGCAGTGCCATATTTGAGGTCATAATTTGACCCCATTCAATAGCAGCTGACGATGACCCATTTATCGCCCAACGTTGCCAAGCCAAGTGAACAAATGTGGCCGAAAGACTACAACATGAACACAGTGACCATCGACATGTACCTATTCAAGCCTCAAGACAGAGTAGAGCTCATGACCGAATCCACTTCTACAATCACAGGAGATTATTTGAGGATATCGAGGAGACTGTAGAAGATGGAGGCTGACTTGGCCATAGAAAAGGCAAACTACAATAGTTTGGCCGAATAAATAAACCAGAAGGACAATGAGATAGCTAGTCTACAAAAATAGTTACAAGATACTGTTTCCCTCCAAACTCAATGGGCAATTCAAGCCCAAAATGATTCTCTAAAAGTAGAGCTTGAAATTGTCAAGGGTGTAGCAATAGCTCTAAGATGGAAAAATGCAACATTGCAAGGAAGAATTGAAGGACTCCAACTACAGGTTACCCAATCACAGCAAGGGTTGCTGGAAGAATAGAACAAGGGTGCGGCTTTTCAAGCCTAGCTCCAGGAAGAGCAGCAGCGGACCATGCAAATAGAAATTGAGCTGGCCAATAGGCCAAGAGGTATCAAAATGGTGCAGTTGGTGAAGGAACTCTACAAGTCAGCATGGGAGAGAATCTCTTTGGAGATTCTCTAACTTAGGCCACTTTTCACCTTCCTATGCTATGCGCAGTAGCTGTGTAAGATGGTCGAGGATTCGGTACAGAGCACTTTGGCCACTATCTCCCAGAGAGTCATAGACTCTCATTCTTTACTGGAGAAGCTCTATAGCTCAAGGGATGTAACATTGGTAGCCACGAGGATTCCTGATAGAATGGCTGCCATGAAACAAGTCAACGAGGAGCTTAATCATAATGCCACAGCCAACAACTACAAAAGTTGTTTCGATGTCGTCGAAGAAGGCATCGGTGAAATGAGGTAACACATTGAAGATCTGGTGCAATTGGGCCTTCCTTCCCCATTTCTAGATGCAAGGATGGTGTTGCTGGTGGATCAAATCCATCCATTGATGCTGGCCAGGCAAAGGGATCAAATAGTTTTTCAGAGCTTGCGGGATGATTCTCCAACCTTTGAGATCAAAAATGTTCTAATCCCTATTTTTTGGCTAGAATCCAAGCTGAAAGCCACTATCTAGATCCTACAAACCTTTTTTCACAAGGATCTCATTAGCTTGGATTTGGATTTTGATGAGTTGCAGAGAAAGGAAGGATTATCCGACCATGAGGGGTCTATCTTTTAGACAGTGCTTTTAAAGCTATAAATTTTGAAATTTTGATCAAGCGGGAGTCAGGTTCTTTTTGAGCAGGCTTAAAAGCCCTGATGGTCACCAATAACTATAGAGTAATTTCCTACTCTACGTCCTATTTAATTATTTTTTGATTTGAGCACTGCAATTTTGGTTTTTCAGGCAGAGCAGTAGAATTTTGAAGCAAAGGGCCAGCTCATTTTGCCCAAGTATTGAGATGCAGCGGAAGCTACCAAGTGTCGCCCTCTGAGTAGGTTTTTTTCCCCTTATTTCCTTCATCTCATTTTTGCCTGAGTATTAGTTCAAGCAGATGCTGCCAAGCATTGCTTTTCGGAAGACAAAGCCGACAGTTGGCATCCCTCGAGTCACCTTTTTGTAACCTTTGAAAACCATGGATCATGCCACATACCCAGTATTAGTTAAGTGGAATGCACCATGTGTCAGCATCCGCATCTCATATCGGCATCCGCACTTCATTCAGAGACTTTCACCATAAGGCAACAGAGAAGATGAAAGTGCCAAGTGGCAGTTGCCGAGGCCCTGAAAGACCTTTTTGGAGAAAAATCGCAAGCCACCACATGTCAGAATTTGGGAAGCCATGAGTCTAATGCTTTCCATTCAATGCACAAAGGCGTCATTGTATTTTTCTCAAGTGCCACAAAGCAGCGGATGCTGCCAAGTGTCACTCTCTGGGTCCCCCTCTACTCCATCCATAGAAGAAGCAGAAGATGCCACTTATCTTCCTCGAAGCCATGGAAGCTGCCAAATGTTGCCATCCATAGGAGTCTGATATATGCCCCTAATGATACCACGGCACAGCCAAAGGGGAGTAGAAAGAGCCGCGTGTCTTTGATGAATCAAGCGGAAGGCGCCAAGTGTCATTTTTTAGTGTATTCTAGGTGATCAAGGGGATTTTCAGAAAATTGACTAAGTGTCCTCTCCTATTTCAAACATAGTAGAGTGTTCTGTGTATTAGTTGCCAAAAGTGAAATGGAGGGAAAATTGGCTGGAGTTAATGCAAGTAGATGAAACAGTTCATTGGGTAGATTTTTGGAGCCACCCACAGCATTGAAGGTGCCATCTATTTGTCCCTTATGAGCAAAGGATGGAGAAGATTGCACGGGAAAGAAAGTATAGGGAGACATCCAGGGATATAAAAGAAGAAGAATTGTAAAATCTAAAAGAAAAAAGGAGGGGGAAATTCTCATAGTTTTAGACTTTCAGAGTTTTTGACCAATAATATCATTTGCTTTTGTTACATTTTCCTGAGTTGAAAGGTTTATATGACTATGTGTGTTTCTGCATCTTTTATATGACTGGAATATTCAATAAGAAAATTGAACACTATGCCCTTGTTGATGTCATATGTGTCATTTGAAAAGTAGTCTATGCTGTAGATTTTCTAGTGTTGTGATTGGAAATGTTATTTGCTTCTGTCCCATTTTCTAGAGTCTGAAGTTCTACATAATTGTGCGTGACTTCTATGCCTCTAATGTGATTGGAAGATTCTATTAAGAAGATTAAACACTATGCCTTTGTTGACAATTCTTGTATCTCAGCAAAAGACTCCCTTGTTGTGAGCCTCTGTTTCTGTTATTTCAATCTTTTACATTGATCATGCACTTGTCTGCTCTTAAATGTAATAGAATCACATAATAGTTTCACTGTGCTCAGGTTAGGATTAGGATTACTCTCAGGTGCATCACCATAGTTAGGTTTCAATTCCTACATTTTGCATTTTTGTTTAGTCTCCTATCCCTTTTCCCCAACACCCAATACAAAAGAAGAGACCAGCTTCTTTAAAATCTAGAGGTTGTTTTCAAGCCGCATTGTCCCACAGCTTGAAACCTCCCATTGTTGTTGATTAAGATCTAGCATCATTTTAAGACATCAACAGACCTCACAAGATAGAGGTGGGGATTTATCCACTATGGAGTAGATTTATTGGGGATATGTAGTCTATATGACATAGTTGTATGTAATGACATAAGAACATGAACAAATTCAAGTAACATCACTTATGAAATATACAATTATCAAAGTATGGTGGAATGTATTATTAGTTAATAGAGATTTATTTTGATATTGATAGAGATAGAAGTTGGAGATTACAATATAGCTTTAAAGTTAGATCATAATCCAATACATTTAAATATTGACATGAAAGTTAGATCATAATACAATACATGTAAATATTGACATGCAAATAAAAGGTCATTAGCGTGAAGTGGTCCACCATAGTCAAAATAAGTCACCCTCTCAAGATAAAATCCTTAAGACATAAGAATCGATAAATTTTTAAAGGAGCCCTTGTTAAACACTTACACTAAATAATAATATATCATATGTAACTCTAGTTACCTGATAAACAATAATGTGTTGATACCCATAATCCAAAAATTACTAAGAGCATACAAATTATCTACATCTAAAATGGGAAGTAAAATTATATTTATGACAAATTTTTGGTATGATGAAGAGTGCATGGTAGCAAAGAGAATTTTGATTGAATTTGGGATGGATAAAGAATATATGAAGACTTATGAAAAACTAGTATGATTTAAAAAATAAAATTATCTGAGCACATGAAGGAAAGATTGATTTCTCTTACAAAAAATAACCATAAAGGGTTTTGGAGAGAGCTAAAACAAAAGAGAAAATAATAAAATAATAATATTATATATACCCAATAATTATAATATGTAAAATTACTATATGTGTGAGACAAGGATAAAGATATCCCCCCACTAGTCAACACAATAATAGATATCTCCTTTATAGAGTAAATTAATCAAGATATCTAGAGGCTAGAAATGGTTAAAGCACAAGACAGATGGGTTGAAACTAGAATATATAAAATGGGGCTTGGAATTTCTCACACCACATACCAAAAACATATTTAATGGTGTCACTTCAAAAGGCTTTCTGACAGATTGGATGAATAATGTCATCATTCCTATCTATAAAAATAGAAATATCAATAACTCACCAAGCTATCATAATATCATCATTAACCCTCTTCTTGGAAAAATATTTGGAATCATGGTAGAGTAAAGATTTAGTAGTTTGGAAAAAATGGGAAAATGATAAAAAGGACATGGATGTTTCAGACCAAAGTACTCCACTATTGACCACTACTTCACTCTTAGGCACTTTATTAAAAAAAATTAGGATAAAAGAGATAGTTTTATGTTACTTTATGGACTTCAAAAAACTATTTGACACGATGTCTAGAACCAAAATTTGGAGTATGATAGAGGAACTTGGAGTTCTATGTCAATATAGAGTGTCAGTGCATGTGTTTTATGATCAAGTTTGAACTAAAAATAGAATATGTGAAGAAATGTTAGAATGATTTTAAAGTGACATTAGTGTCAAACAAGGTTGTCAATTATCCATCACTTTGAGATAAACATAGATAAGTTAGAGGAAGTAATAAACAAAGTTTGGAAAGAGGGTGTTCACCTAGCTAGATATATAGAAAAGCTACTCCTATATCTAGATGATCTTATCCTAATTATAAAACAAACATAGATTGGTGGAATAATTAAGGGTCCTAGATTTTTTTGTCAAGAGTTTGGGATGCAATAAAATACCAACAAAACCAAAATAATTATCTTTTCATTACAAATTAAAAAAAACAAATCAACTTATTTTTCGAAGGAATACCTTGTGGAAGTGGTGAAAGAATAAAATTACCTCGATTTAGATTTCCACAAGCTTAGTTGAGATACTTATAGGAAAAAATGAATATAAGAGAGATGGAAAAATTTATACTCACTACAAGATAAATGTATGAATGCATAATTATGGGAATATAAAATCAAAAGGTCCTTGTTTGTGATACATGTTATGCTAGTGTTGATCTACATATGTGAAATCTAGGGTAGAAATATGTCAAATTTAAAATGGAGACATATGTATAGGATCTAAAAACACCTAATAAAAAGCCATGTCAAAATTACAACATTGGTTCCATATAAGATCTTATTAGTTGATACATGTACTTTCTAATTGGAGGCTTTGACTATGATTCAAATTCTAATTTATTTAAAGAAGACAAAAATAATAGAGTCTCATATTTGGCCCAAATTGGTGGTGGAGGAATAACACGATGATGAAAATAAAATAAAGTGGATGATAAAATGGGACATTAGCATGCAAGAGTGCCTAAACACAAATGAGGAAATAAAAAGGAATGTGATATAAAAATTTAGTGTAACCATGTGAGAAATGTAGATTGGGTAGAATAAAGGATATTATGTCTAATAATTTAATCCCTCAAATGATCATGATGAAAAATAATGCATAGGATCATAAATAAAGTAGAAGTAAAAAATGTTGATAACTCAACTAAGTACTAGTTCACATTATATTACATGTGAAATCGATAGATGGATGATTCCTAAAGAAAATTGGGAAAAGAGAACATTCATATCATATACCATGGGAGTGGTGGAGACCAAAATGGCACTACATCATGGAGTGCCTGAATTCTAATGACATTCAAATCAAGTATGATGAAAACTTGAAAGTGGATAATATGACCACCTTATTTGAAGAAGTGAGGATAGTGTTTTACCTAATATGTGGTTTAAGTATAAAATAATACATGAATATACTAATAAAAAATGGGCACAAGAGGGATCCATGATGATACAATAATAAACAATATTTATAAAAATTAATGTGCCAAAATATTGAACAAGCAACAATGGAACAAAAGATAAATAAAATTGAAAAAAAACACATGGGCATTATCATTGATTTTTAGGATTAGAGAAGGATCTAAAACTAACATATTAATTATCTTGATAAATTGTCTATTATACAACTAGGTTAGAATTGATGGAGGGTTGACTGTGTCAAGGACAAAATCAGCATAGTTTTGATTGTTTCCTAATGTGGCCAATTGTGACCTCAACTACTTTTTAGGTTATATAACTTTATAGGTCATTTCTCAAACTTATAATAATATTTAATATATATTTATTTTTCTATTTTGAATATTAAAACTTACTGATTTACTCCTACTTTGTTCTTGAACTAATCCTCAATTATATGTATAAAATATTATCTCTACAAGTTAATTGGTCCAGACAACCTCTTAAGGAGTTACAACTACATATCATATATGTTTTGAATCTAGGTTATATGTAGGTATAGTTATTATGAGTGAATCATGAACCAATAATAGATAATAATTCACCTCTTCTCCCCAGATATTCATATTCAACTACATGTTTCACCATGATCTTATTTTAAAATAAGATATCATGGCACAAAACATAAATTGATATTAATTCAATGTAAGCTAAATTCACATGATCCTTGGAAAAATGTTCATAATTATTCATAAAAATTAATTATTGTGTAATGTAGGACCATCCATGGTAGGCATGATATCCTATATTACTAAAAAATAATGTTTACTTTCTAAGTTGTTTGTTTGTTATTTGGTTTAGTATGTGTGTTCCAGGTTTTTTTACTTAAATTCCATGTTATCCATTCTAATTATGGATTACTCATGTTGATTTTCATAACTTTATATTTCACCACCTATCTTTCAAGCTTGTGATTTGTATTGGTATTCTATTGGAAAACTTCATTTCTCTTGCTAGCAGACTTCTAGTCTTAATTGGACTTTTCCAAGGTCTTGATGTTGTGATGTAGGTTCATATTCAATTGTATAAATATTGAGTTGTTTTAGGTGATATGGGTCATTTATAGTGTGATTTTCATGGTTAAAAGTCATAAAAGTCCTTAGATTTTAAAATTGGCATTTTCCCACCAATTCTGATTATTTGAAATTTTGAACTCTCTTGTCAAGTTTTGGTCATGATTGTAAGGATTAAATGATTTAATTATATTATTTAGACTCCATAAGGGATAAATATCACTCATTTACATACTTAATTCATATTAGGAGTATTTCATATAAGGATGATAGGGATTAAGATGGTTATAATCCTTTCTCAATGTTCTTGGAAGGATCAAGAACCATTGGAATTAGTTATAGGTTATATATACTTATAAATGATGATGATTGAGAAAGTTTTTAAGGATTTATTTATAAGTTTTATTAGTTTTAAAAATAATATAAATAAATAAAGTCACCTTTAGTTTATGAAGTTTAAATTACAGACTTTATATTTCCTGAAATATGTATAAATAAAGATTTTGTTGTTTGAATACTATTGTAAGATCTTATAAAGAACATATTATTAATAATAAAAGTGTTTTGATAAGTTTGTTTTAATATTTTTTTAATTTTATTTAATTCATTTTTAATTTTCTTTCACAGATATTTTTGAGAAACTCAATACAAACTGTAGATGTTTGTCAACCTTCACACAATCAATATAGAATATTGTAAAAGTTTGAAACAGAGGTGTCAAGGGGGGTAATTAAGGATTGGATAAGGTGTATGGTAATATTAAAAACCTTAAAAAATCAATGCATTAGAGTTAACATTAATGAAAATCTTGAATATTCAAATTATTCCTTGCATTCAATATAGAACCTATAGACGACAGTAATACTCACACATGATCAAACACAAAGTATTGCAAAAGTGACTAAAAATGTGAAAAAAGGTTAAATAATGATTAAATAAGTTTTTGTATACTAATATAGACCATAATCCATCATTACAATAGCTTTAAACTTGATAAAAAGCTTAATGAATTAAATTAACTCTTCTTAGGTTCATATAGACTGTGCAAACCCTAAACTAGGGTTTAAAAACTCAAATGTATATTATGAGAGTTTGAAGTGGTAAAAAATAACATAACTTGGTGATTATCTAGGAAATATTATTTAATAAGAAAATTTTAAGTTTTTATACCATAAAGGTATGGATTCATATGAATATAAATGATTGTGTGTGCCTAGGAGGAGTGGAGACCTAATTCGGCCTAGATAGAGCCTTAAAAGGGATTGTAAAAGTGAATTTTGAATATAAATTTAATTAAGATCAATGAGTTTATTTTATCAAGGCCAAATTTTCCTTGAACGTAAAATGGAAAATTGCCTAAAAAAAGGCTACTATAAAGCTTGTCACAAAGAAAGAAGTAGTGTGTGTTGCAAAGAGTTGTTTTAAGAAGGTTGTGTGAATTAGATAGAATATTAATATAATATTTGAATAAACCATTATATATTCATAGTGACCTTACATTCATTAATAAACTAAAAATCATCTATTGAGCCATATAACCTATGAGCCTTTATAACAAACAAGTGAGTGTTATTTTAAAATGTTAGGTTTACTTGGATGAAGGAATGAAGGTATGAAGGATCATGATTTGATCATGTATTACCCCATTATGTAAACTAAAACCTAATTTTAGATCAAAATTCATCAATCCTATATGAGAGTATAACAAGATTTGAAACTATACATATAGTATGAAGATTGGTGAGATATATGAGAAGACAATGATTGTTTTAAGAAGGAGAAGAGAACAAAGGTCAATAATGTAATGAGATGAATGGATGTTGAGAGGTGTATGGAGGTTATGAAGGTAGAGGAATATAATTCAAATAGGCTTAATGAATAATATCATGTACGATAATGATATCAAACCTTGAAGGAGTTGATGAACAAGATAATATTAAGAAGATTGGATGCATGAATTGGTAGGTTTAGGTATCAAAGGCATAGAAAGAGTAGAGAATTATGTATCTTTACATCATGTTGTCTTATTAAATAGTGTTTTAAACTACATTTTTAATTATACATTTTAATTTCAAATAGATATTACATTTTAATGGGGAGTCTAACCTTTGTTAATCAAGTACACATTCACAATTTAAGCCTTGTGAAATGTCGTGCTTTGCAGGATTTATTATTTGATCCTATTTTTCCTCTAACTTGGGCACATTGAATGTTGTTTGAAAACTTCAATGTTAATTGGGATTCAAATTACAATTATGATATGGTGAATTATTATACCACTTACTACTGAGTTATTTACAATTTTAGTAAGCATATAGACACAAACCAATGGTGGAGGTTGTTGGCCAAATGGTTATGGCTTCTCATATTACTAAAACTAGAAGATTACAAAGTATATTATTAAAATTATTACAAACACAATGTATAAATTTGGTTTTTTATCTTTAATATCCCATTAAATGTGAGATGGGATCATATACCAAGTTTATGATGACCTTAAGCAAACTTAAGACTTACTAGGTGTCACTAAAACTACTGGAAAACTCTTATTTCACAATGAGCTAGGCTCTTCATTTTATAGGAGAAGGAAGACTGGATGAATAGGTAAAATATAATATTCGTATTAAAACTCAATTTATTGGTTAACATATTTATTTTTAATATAAAGAGACTTGGGGGGTCCTGATGGAATCTATGCCATTAGTGTCTACCACTGAGTCCTTTTTACATAATTAAAGATAATGTACAAATATTCTTTTCCTTTTCATAAAGAAAATAATAGAGGAATATTATAGGCATGGATGATAAAAGTCATGTCAAAGAAAATTATTCCATTTTATTTTTGTATTTGGATACTATGGCTCTGACACATTAGACTGGTGCAGAGACAAAACCAGTTCATCCAAAGTTTTAGATTTTTGGAAGTTGCTAGTCTAAATCGTAACTTTTGTCTTCATTTTTATTCATTGGTAGACTATTTTTGACATGATTTTTTAACCATATTTATTTAAGATAGTATGGAATGAGAAGTAATTCCTGAAAATCATCTTCTTTGATATATTATTTACTGACATCGTGAAAATAATAGTCATAGTGATGCTTAATTATTTGGATTTTATCCATATTTTTAGAAATTTCACATCCTCGATATTTCACTATCAATCATATCTTAAGTATCTAAAATATAAACATAGATAAGAAATATCATAAAATAAACTATAGGGATTATCGTATCCTTTATACAAAAGATTATGAACCAAAAGTAAAACCTTCAACCATGGAGGCATCATTTTATAAATTTTGGAAGGAATTATTCAAAATAGGAAGTAGTTATTTTGGTGAAGGGTTGAATGAATGTGTGAGTCCCCATAAATAAATTTTTTTATCCATATTTTATAGCTAATTCATGGAGCATTCCAAAAAATTTGTGATCAAAAAGAAAATTGAACACATAGAGAGTATCATTTTTTATCTAAATATTACTGTTATACCATTTTTTTGGAATGCTTACTACTTCATAAGCATGCTTTGAATACCAATAAAAAAAAAATTATTAATTATTTTAGGTATTAATTATTCTTTAATACTTTACAAAAATGCTTTTGGAAGCCATACATATTTAATCTATCTCTTCTGAATATTTGGTTGCTTAGACTTTTTATAGTCTATGAATGATGATGGGAGAATTATCTTATTGCTTGGACCTACTCCTGAGCTTGAATCCATTTCAATATTTCTTCAAATATGAGGATTTTATGGTATGATATTATTTTATATTTGAATTAATCCTTCTTATATAAGGAACAATTTTTTTCTACTCAAGAAAATACATAAAGTAAGGTAGAATGTGCTAGAAACAAATAATGTGCAAGTGTCCACCATGCTTCTAATGATGACTTTAGGAAAAGAGTGATTTTTGGTCACTTGATTATATAGTTTTGAGTTAAAATCATAAAACCTGATGGTGATTGACACTCACCAGACTAGAGTATTTTGGGGTAATACCACTCAAACTATTTGAGAAGTATCATTCCTTTGATGAATGGTTTTAAGGTTATTAACATTAAACCATGTGGTGTTCTTACCAAAAGGTGAATAGTTTTATGGGAAAACTATCAAGCCATAGGATTTTGTTATTCTTATCTACTATATTTAAAATGTGGTGATATAAGGTTATTTTCTACATAATAGATCGGCCATTGGGAGACTCATTGGACCATAGTGTCAATAATTACATTATCATAGTCATGATATGTGAATATATGAACCTTTTTATTTTTACTTGTGAATTAGAAATAACAATTTTGGAAGGCCATTGAAGGTGCTGGTAGTTATAAAATTATACCCTTGGTAATCTATATAATTTTTTGTCAATTATATAATCAGACATATATCAAAAAAATATTCTTGGAAATATGCTATGGATCTTATTAAGGAATCCAGCTACATATAGGTGTAAACTAGTACCTTTACTGTCAGCATGAATTTAAAACTATGATCTAGGAATATAAACTTCATTTACTACATTGGTCTTTATTAATTTCATAATTCTTTCCATCCCTTCTAAAGACTAGTTTTCTCTAGTTAGTTTATGGATAAATATATCAATGGAGTATCTTCCATGTACTTCTAGAGTGATTGTTTCTTCTTCAATGTCTAAAGCAATCTGGAGATCCAAATTATACATGTTATTGATGTTTCTAATACTTTCTTGATAGATTTTATTTTTGACATATTGTATCCATCTATTGGCATACCATGATTTTACTATGAGTTTTATAATACTATCAAGCAAATGGATCCAATTGCAATTATCTTCTATAGGAGAAGAAATATTAGACTGGGAAGAGCTTTTTTTTTTGTCTTTTATCAGAGGATTGTGAGGATTATTATCTAAGCATATATACATTATTTGTTTCTTCATTTTGTGAAGGAAAATTGAATAGGTAAAATCCAAGTGGTATTCTAGATACAGATTATGATTGTCCCTTATAAACAAAGTTAAAGCTTGTAGAAGAAATAGTATAAGATTTTAGGGAATCTATAAAATGCTTTCCTAAACCAATATAATAGTAGTCATTTTCAATTTGTAAAAAGGATAAATTTATAGTGTGATATCCAGTGGCTAATGGAACATCTAGAGAAAATATTGAATAGAAATGTAATTATTTATAGTATATATAGGAAAAGGTGTTGGAATATGGGTCCAATTTTGAAGAACAAAGGGGTGATAGAAATTCACATCAAATCTTGAATTAATTAAAGTAGTATATACACATGAATTTTCTCCATCAAAAATATTTATATATTTTTAGTATACTCCCAGTTTAATAAAAATTAACTTCAGAGGGATGAATAGAGTTTATTTGGGCAAGGAATCCTGAAGGTCTGTATATTGGTATGTCAAGGTTAGCTAGGTAGTCACTGAACAACTAGAATTTGCATGACATGATAGTCTATTTAGTTTTTATACCATTTTTAACATCATAATATATTTTATTGATTGTCAAGTTTATATGTAAATGATTTTTTAAAATGGACTTGTATATTTTAGAGGTAGGTGGATAGACTGGATAAAACTTGTGGACTAACAAGATCCACCATGGAGATATTTAGGATGACCAATTTATTTCACACCAAAATCTAATATGCTTCATTCCCTTAGAGTTTATCATCCAACATATTTGGCATAGATCTTGAAAAGTCATGTTGGGATTAACAACCTTGATTTCTTGAGAATCTTGGTAGACTTCAAAATAAGGATGGTAAGTATGGTGTAGCAATTACTTGTCAATGAAATATCTAAGAGTAATACCAAAATAAGTGGAACACAATATTGAATAATATGATTCTAATATCCGTGAAAAGACTTTAGTCTAAAGATTATAAGGAAGGATTTTCCATATATTTATATCCTTTTTAAGATCTTTCTCAGAATTGTTCTAGAAAGTACACAATTGTGGTTCATAAGTTTCTTTTGATTCTAAAGGAAAATAACCCAAGCCATCTTGAATTTTATCTATGTCTTATAAGTTTTCTTCTCCTTGTAAGATTAGCTTTTCTTGGTCTTCAATCCAATCTAATGCATCGTTAAGATATTTAGTATCTTAAAATATAATATCATTACCATGGTTGATTGGGATGATACTTTGAGAGTTTATTTTGGGAAATGGAAGATGCATAAGTGTCATGGGAGGTGTAAACTCTAGTTTTGGACCTTGATTAACATTTTCATCCTCTATTTCAAAAAAAACATTTCCTTTCCTTAAAGTTCCTATGAGAAGATGTTGAGCTAGGTCTAGGAGACTAGACTGCTAAATGAAATGTGGATGTTTGAATTAAAGATCTAGTAAGAATATGGATATGCTATCCATCTGTGTTCTATATTTTCCTATCTTTTTTATTCAGTCTTGGGGATATATTTTTAATCCAATCAATTTCTTATTCAGATGGAATTTCTATTTCATTTATTATTCCCTTTTACAATTTTAATGGACCACTTAGTCTTTTAGCATAAGGAAGGCTTTTTATAATCTTGGGATTATTGGTGTTTGTCATGTTATACATGACCAAAATATTAACTAAGGCATAGTAAAAGGGACCAAACATGTTTAGGCCATAAAAAGATGAAAACAAACACCAATAGTCTAAAGATCCATGCTTAACTTCTTTGCATCCTTTATCTCTATCTCCTATTGTCATATCAGGATAATATTCATAAAAGACTAATCCTTCATTTAATTGATATATAGAGGATAACTAATATGCATGATATAAATCTATTTATCTTCTATCACATAGAGAAACATAAGAGACAGGTCTAATATTTTTAGGGATATAAAGTTTTACAAAAACTCTTATTAAGGCAAAATGGACAAATTGGACCTCTTCATAGCTTATGATGCATTTTATCTCATGTTAAATTAATAGAGGAAGAAGATAGGTATGGTATGTTTTCTATGGCTTATAAACAAGGCCTAATTCTACAATTTTAATTCTAGGCTTTATAAAATATTTGAAAGTATACTTATACATGATAGTGCCTAAGATATTATTCTGAGACTAAGATTTCTTGTATACTTTAAAAGGCTTCAAATAAGGAGTATAATTTGTAATTATACCTTTAATTACATATTTTATGGCTTCTATTTATGGTGTAGTGCAGTGCATTCTCCTTGATCAAATATGCTTTATGTTGGGTCTCTTAAGGGCATCTCATAGTATCCTTCTAATGTTGCTTCATTGAGAATAACATATCTTGGGTTAGTATTGCTCCTTTCTAGATTTTTTCCATTGTTTTTACTCACAGAGTATTGAGGCATATAGGTATGTTGAGTGTGTCTATTGTAAAATCTCCAGCAAACAACAAGGGTTTGTAAAGACAACAATGTCAATGAAAATGTGCTCAATCCTTGAGGGGAGTTCAATAGACAATAGTAATCAAGTTACTCATAGTCATTACTAACTTTGAAAAGATGACAAAGAATTTGTAGATATGAAAAACAATATGAGATTGACTTATAATTCCCACTATGTTTCTTGCAAGTGCATCGCTCTAATACCACTTATCTATGTTTCTAAAAAAAACCATCATCCTAAATTAGAGTAAATTAAGTGCTATATTTATAACCAGTCTATCCATATTGCCCCATAATGTACTTATAAAAATAAGGTTGTCAAATCTATATATTCCACATCTATAAAAACATGGTGGAATGTAATTGAATAAGGAATCGATCTATATCATCAATATGATATTTTTGAACCTATCTTAGAAGAAAAATATCCTTCCTTAGCAGAAGATATTGATGACCTTATTAGTCTTGTTGATGATTTAGAGACAACCAACCTTATGCAATATCTAACAAATCAATATGATGAAGGAAACTCTAAACATCCAAATAAAAACCCTCAATAATAGTCTTATTTAAAGAAAGTCCATGGGAAAAGTATCTAATCCATGTTCCAATATATACCTCCTAAAATTTGAAAACCTGAACAACAAACTATCCACTTTGATCACACCTTTAAACCAAGTGATTCATGGATGAAAAATAAATTCCAATGTCTTATACTAGAATAAATGCCTAGGTCGTTTATCAATCTTGTTCCTCCATGGGACTTAAGATGAAAATATTATGATCCATATGATGATAATGATTTTTTTAGAGATGATGATTTCAAAAAATAATGCAAGGAAAATAATTATAAAATAGAAGAATCAGAAGGAAAAATTAATATTGAATAAATTATAGAAAAAGAAGAAGCTTCTAAAGAATTCTTCAATATCTCTATATGATATCTAACATACCAAAGACTTGTGTGCACTGTAATCTCTACTAAATAACCCAAGGCAATAGATATAACCCAGATTTTAAATTGAAGGTATGCCTAGTTTATTAATATAGAAATCAATGGTAGATTTTTATATACTTTGGTTGATACAGGAGAATCCCATTCTTTTGAAAAATAAGTCATTTTAGATGATTGGGAATAATTATAAAGTGATCAAGTATATGAATCTCTTGATTTTCAGAGAAATTCTTTCAAGTCTAGATATTATAAGTAACAAGAACCTTTGAAGATAAAAAGAAAATAATTTACCTATGATTTATTTTAGTATAAAAATATACATGTTGATGTTTTTTTCAAGCGATCCTTTATATATTCTTATTCTCCATATGGTAGAACTCCTAAACATGTACTCTTCACCTTGAATGAAGATAGAGTAAAAACCCCTTGATTGCAATATGCTACTGAATAATTTCCATCTACCATGAGTCTTTCATCTCCTAATACCATATTAGAACAAATCCATAAAATATGATATTTAATTAAAAGAGATATTTACTCAGATGATCCTTATAAGTTCTGGCAAAAGAAGATGCTAAAAATGGAGATCAAAATAATCCTAGATAAAATAATGAAAGTTAAGAAAAATATTCTTGTCCCAACTACTAACTACAATGATATGTAAAAGGAAATAAAAAAACTCCTTGACCATGATTTTATTGAACCTTCAACATCTCCGTTCTATTATTATGCATTCATGGTCAATAAGCATTTAGAATAAAAAAAGAGGAAAGATGAGAATGGTAATTAATTATAGCCCATTAAATGTTATTACTGAGTGATATCCTTACCCCATTCTAGACAAGACCTATCTCTTACAAAAGGTAGTAAAAATCAAATATTTATCCCAGTTTGATTATAAATCAGGGTTCTATCAGATAAGGATCAGAGAAGATGATAATACATAGACGACATTTAGTTATCCATTCAAACATTACCAATGGAATGTCATGCCTTTTGGCTTAATGAATGCTCCTTATTTTTAGGCTCATATGGACTCCTTTTTTAAGGATAATTCTATATATGATAATGTGATATTCATAAAATATACTAAATACCATTTACAACATCTTCAAAAGTTCTACTAGATTTTTAAAGAATCAAGGATAGTTATATCCAGTACCAAAATGTAATTATACCAAAAATATTGTAATTTATTGGTAATGGTGGTGAAAAATAGATAGATTGAAGTCCAACCATGTATCAAATATTAGGTACTCCAATTTCCTAATATTTTGGATAAATAATAATTGTAAGCATTTTTGGGCATGCTCAATTATGTTAATAGTTTTTATGAAGACTCAATAAATAATAGAGTAATTTTCTAAGACCTATTAAACAAGAATAAAAAATATGTCTGATGGATGAATTGACCTAATCTATCCAAAGAATCAAAAATAAGGTACAATCTTTGTCATATTTGTATGTACCTCTTTTACAAAATTATATTAAAGATGAGATTCCATCAGGGCCCCACAAGTCTCTTTCTATTATAAATAAAGATGTTAATCGATAACTTGAGTTTTAGGTAAACATTCACTTTTACCTATTTAGCTAGTCTTCCTTCTCCTATAAAAGGAAGATCCAAGATCATTGTAAAACAAAAGTTACCTAGTAGTCTTAGTGAGTCCTAGTAATTCCTAATTTTGTCTATGGTCATCAAAAACTTGGTGTATGCTCTCCTCTCACATCTAGTGTGATCTTGAGGATCAAAAATCAAATTTATGTTTTGTGTCTATAATAATTGTAATAATCTTATTTTTAATATTCTACTTTTATTAATATAATAAGTTTTAACCATTTAGTCAATAGCCTTCACTGTTGGTTTATGTCTATATTAAAACTAAGATCCTAAAAAATTCAGTAATACGTGTTATATGAAATATGAAAATTGTCTCAATAAAGTGATAGTAAAATTACAACTAAGTTTCTTGAAATAACACTTTATGGTTACAGACCTTATATTCAAAAAACTAAAAAATCTAACAAAAGGTTATCTTTCTAACAAATATTTTTTCCTACTAGGTACACTCTTGATCCTACAAATACATATCTACATCGCCAAAAAATACCTCATCCTAAAACAAAATAAATTAAGTGTTATATTTATAATTAGCCCAGCCATATTGCCCTATAATGTAATTGTAAAAATAAGTCTGTCGAATCTGTCTATTCCATAACTGTAACAACATGGTTGGATGTAATTGAACAAGGAAATTATCTATATCATTAATATGATATTTTTGAACCAATATTAGAAGAAGAATATCCTTCCTTAGAAGAAGATAATTATGATCTTCTTAGTCTTATTAATGATTTAGAGGAAACCACCCTTATGTAATATCCAAAAAATCAATATGATGAAGGAAGCTTTAAACACCCAAAGAAAAACTCTCAATAATAGTTTTCTTTAAAGAAACTCCATGGGAAAAGTATTTAACTAGGTTCTAATATATACCTCTTATAGTTCCAAAATCTGAACAAAAAATTGTCCACTTTGATCACTATTTTAAACCAAGTAATTCATGGATGAAAAATAAATTCCAATGTCTTATACAAAAAGAAATGCCTAGGTAGTTTATCAATCTTGTTTCTTCATGGGACTTAAGACGAAAATATTTTGATATATATGATGATGATGAATTTTTTAGAGAAGACACTTTCAAAAAACAACATGAGGAAAATGATTGTAAAACAAAATGATCAAAAGGAGAAATTATGAACAAGAAGAAGCTTCTGAATAATTCTTCAATATCTCTCTAAGAGATTCGACATACAAAAGACTTGTGTGCATTGCAATCCCTACTAAAGAAGAACCCAAGGCAATATATATAACAATGGAAGGTATGCCTAGTTTAAAAATATATAAATCAATGGTAGATTTATAATTGCACATGTTGATATAGAATCATCCCATTCTTTTGTAAAAGGAGTCATTTTAGATTATTAGGAAAAATTATAAAGTGACCAAGTATATGAATCTCTTGATTTTCAAGGAAAGTCTAGATATTATAAGCACCAGGACCTTTGAATATCCAAGGAAAATAATTTTCTTTTAATTTTTTTTAGTATAACAATATGCATGTTGATGTTTTGTTAAGAGGATATTTTATAGACTCATATTCTCCATATGGTATTACTCCTAAACATGTACTCTTCAACTTAAATGAAGATAAAGTAAAAACCCGTCGATTTCAATATGCTACTAAATAATTTCTATCTAGCATGAGTCTTTCATCTCCTAATACCATATTGGAATAAATACATAAAATATGAAATTTAATTAAAAGAGAGATTTGCTCAGATGATCCTTAGAATTTATAGAAAAAGAAGATACTAGAAATGGAGATCAGAATAATCCCAGATAAAATAATGAAAATTGAGAAAATTATTTGTATCCCAACTAATGACTAAAATGGTATGGAAAAGGCAATCAAAGAACACCTTGGCCATGATTTTATTAAACCTTCAACATATCCTTTCTATTACTATGTATTCATGGTCAATAAGCATTTAAAATAAAAAAGAGGAAATAAGAGAATGGTCATTAATTATAGGCCATTAAATGATATTACTGATCCATATCCTTACCCCATTCCAGACAAGATCTATCTCTTACAAAAGGTAGAATAATGCAAATATTTCTCCCATTTTGATTGTAAATCAGGTCATAAAATTTATTAAGCCAAAGATAAAATGTAGTTGTCTATTTAGACATTACCAATGGAATGTCATGCCTTTTAGCTTAATGAATGCTCCTTATTTTTAGGCTCATATGAAATCCATCTTTAACGATATTTTTATTTTCTTTGTATCTATATAGATGATATTTTGATATTCAACAAATCTCTTGAAGACCATTTACAACATCTTCAAAAGTGCTACCAGATTGCTAAGAAATCACATATAGTTGTATCTAGTACTAAACTACAATTATGCTAACAAGATTGTAATTTATTGGGAATGGTGTTGAAAAATAATTAGACCAAAGTTTGGCCACATATCAAAAAAAGGGTACTCTAATTTCTTTTTATGTTAAATAAAAAATAATTACAAGCATTTTTAGGCATACTCAATTATGTTAATAGTTTTTATGAAGACTCAGGAAATGATAGGGTTATTCTCCAAGACCTATTAAATAATAATAAAAAATGTCTAGATAGATGAATTGACCCAAAATGTCTATATAATCAAAACTAAGGTACAATATTTGACATATTTATATGTATCTCTTTAAAAAATTGTATTCTTTATACAGATGCTAGCAACTATGCATGGGGAGAAATTCTATGTTGCATCCAAAACTATAAAGAATATGTTTATGAATACGCTAGTGGAGTATCCACTGAAGATGTAAAGAAATGGATATCCTCAAATAAGGATATATATGCTATCAATAAACTCTTACAAAAATTCTCCCTTATATTAATGCATCTAAAATAATTTTTAATTAGAACTTATTGTACTAGGTTTGCCACTTTTAAAGAGAAGGATCATGGAATAAAATATGGCAGGGGTAAATATGTAAGGTGGTAGGAATTTTTTAATTAAATTAATTATAAATTTGAGCATATTACAGGAACCAAATATAATGTTGTAGATTGGCTAAACTAGAATCCTATCACAACATTGATTCATCAACCTATTCCAGGATTCAATCTAGCTAGGATAAAAAATGTTAAATTCAATAAGTTAAATATCCTAACTCATGAGAAAATTTTGAGAGAAGGGTTAATTTATTTATATGCAAAGTTTTACATAGCTGCATCAATAGATATTAAATAGTCTAGAGTAGAAAATATCCATGCAGGTGCAAATGAAGGAGAATTCACTATTTAATGACTTAATAATGAACTACATCATCACCAATTCTTTGATTTGATCAAAAGGCCAAATTGGACATGAACCAGTTCTATCCAATCAACCTATAATCAATATATTTATTCATTCATTGAAGGATTTGGGACCCATATTATTCATGAAGAGTAAGAACTCCCCAATAACATTGTTTTTCATACTATTATCTAGAGAAAATTCAAATGGGAATCTTATTTATATATCAATCCAAGGATTGAAAATGATAATTGGAATACGCATCAAACATTCTAGATAATATGTTTATTCAATCCTATTTATGAAAATGATTTACTAATAGAAGTGGAAGTATTGTTGGACCCTCCAAACATATCATCTTTCTCATCAAGTTCTAATAATATATCACTTTAATAAGTGTAAAAATATTTATACATTATCTTTAATTATGTAAAAAGACTTAGTGGTAGATACCGATGGTAGAGATTCCATCAGGATCCCATAAGTCTCTTTTTATTAGAAATAAAGTTGTTAACTGGTAACTTGATTTTTGAGGTAAATATTCTCTTTACCTATTCAAATAGTCTTCCTTATCCTATAAAAATAAGACACCCAACTCATTGTAAAAAAAGAGTTGCCTATTAGTCTTAGTGATTCCTAGTAAGTCCTAAGTTTACCAAAGGTCAATAGAAACTTGGTGTATGCTCTCCTTTCACATCTAATGTGATCTTCAGTATTAAAAACCAAATTTTTGTTTTGTGTATATAATAATCAATATACTTAGTAATCTTATACTTTAATTAATATAAGAAGTCATAATCATTCATCCAACAACCTCTATCATTAGTTTGTGTGTATATGCTAACTAAGATCCTGAAGAAGTTAGTGTAACTTAACTATTATTATTTTGTTTAACTCCCCCTGAGGATTGAGTAGATTTTATTTAACATTATTATCTTTACAAACCCTTGTTGTTTATTGGATATTGCATAGTTGACACCCTCAATGGAGTTGTATATCTTGATAATCTATGAAGAAAAGCAATGGTAGAATTCTAGAAAGGAGTTGATATTCACCCAGGATATGATATTCTCAATGAAGTAGAAGTATAATGATGTTATGTGTATGTAAATGGAAATGTAACTAATCTATAAATCAATCCTATATTAGAGAAGATAAATACTAATTACATTTCCAATTCTTGATATATTAGATATTCAAGGTCATGACCAAGATAGATCCATTAGACCTAGCCAAGGGATCTCTTACCACAATAAATTTTTTAGGGAGGGTTACAAAGCCTTTAGTCAAGAAAAATTATGAAATAACCCTAACTAGGTCATATGTTTTCATAGTCACAAAAGTAAATGACAAAAGCAAAGTAAAATCTAATCTAGTTCTCACCAAAGCTTGTGGCACAAAGTGGGGGTAATAAACATAAAAGTAAACATGCATAGGAGATATATACTCACATCAATGTATACAAAATCTTAATGCATGGGATATAAGTACAAATAAAAATATATCTACTCTTACAAAGGAGGAACAAAGTTAGGAATACTTACCTTTGAAGATGAACCCATTGAGCCTCAATCTCTCCCTTTGGACAAGGTGCTTTGCAACAGGTTGTTGTGGTCTGTAAGGATAATAAGGACATGTCAACTTTAGGCTACACAACTTATTTATGCATACAAAATACTTCTCCACAAGATAAGATCTGCATATCCAAAGAAATTATTAAAACCCTAAGCTATTCTCCTCAAGTAGAATGGTGGATAAGTAGATGCGTAATATATATATCTTCTTCTTCTCTTTCTCTAATAAATTATGAAATGGATGTTTATATATAGTTGAATATAAACCCTAAACCTTTCTAAAATTTTAGCCAACTGGGTCAACCCAATCAACTCTATATTTTTATTGACAAAATCAAATTGGGTATTGGTCTAGGTCGGTCATAATCCAACCTAAACCTTAAATAAGTTTTGTTAATTATGTAAAAGGTCGATGGGGTCAACAGTGTATTGTAAATCATTGGAAAGGGTTTTTAGACTAGGGAAGGGTTAATGAAGGCTTAAAATGACTAGATGAGGGTAAGAAAGAGGAGGCAAATCTTAGGGGAATGTTTTTAGGATATGGTTGGATTGATAAAAAGTGGTAGTATAGGGACAAAAATCTTTCAAAGCACTAATGGTCTGCCTACCCCTTTCTTGGTATACCCCTTAAGGCATGCACTTAGAGAGATTGAGACTCGATGGGTTCTTAAAAGTGAGATAACATCAATAATTGATAAAGTTTTAAAATATTATGTGTATACATAAGCCCCACTCAAATCTCATCATGTTTCATGTAGGTACAACACAGGATGGTGCTTCAAGAAAAGAACATAGCAACACACAATGCTGAAACTAAATAAATTTTAGTAAAGAGAAAATAAGATAAATTAAAAGGCAAAATTGAAAAACACATACATTTACTTACCTTAGTGATGTAGATAAAGGAGATGCAATAAATGTGAAGTTTTTCAATGTAGGGAATATTAGGTGAACATGTAGAAATTAGTGAAAAAGAGCAAAAAATTGAAATTTTTGAAACATATACATATAATAGGTGAATAAATTCTCTATGATATGATTCTAGAACATTTTATGGTTTGTAAAAAGAGCTAGTAGAAATAAAGATATGGTCAAAATATAGAATTTAATAGTAAATATTTAGAATTTAAATAATTTTGAATAGTAAATATAAATAGGATGAAAAAGAATTCATTTGTTTTTTCACTATTCTAAGAAAGTAGAGCTCTGAGAGAGCTAGTTTGAGACTAGAGAGCCATCATGGTGAGGAGATAACAACTGAGATAGGGAAGATGCATAGTATCTGTAGCGAGTGTTTCATAAGTAATTATTTATGATTTTCAAAATTTTAATTAGTTTTATTTGAAATTAAGATAAATATAGAAAATTTATTAGTAGGAAAAATATAGGCACCTAAATTAACCCTAATAAAATTTTAGGTAAATTAGGGGTAAAATAGTATACTGGGTAGGAAGAGGTTGGACCAAGAAATGCCTAAGGCATTTATGGTAAATGGTCAAAAAGTCATCATTATGGAAAAATAGAGTCGACCTAGTTGACTTAGTTCATAAGATAATCCCTCAACATAGGGCCAACTATATAGTATTGGGCTGATTTAGTATTCTAATGGGTGGTCGACTACATAGTAATAGGCTAACTTAGTTGGTAAAGAGGATAAGGTTGACTGTGTACAAGAGGGCCAATTTAGTTTGAAAAATGAAGCTGATATAGTTTGAAAAATGAGGCTGATTGTGTATGATAGGGCTGATTTAGTATGCTTAAGTAAGAGGATGGTTGATTTAGTATTGAATGGGTTGATCTAGTTAGAAATGAAAATGGTTGATTTAGTATCAAATGGACCAATATAGTTAGAAATGAAAATGGTTGATTTAGTATCGTAGATAATATATAGGGATGATTTAATATTAATGGGCTGATTTTGTATTAAAATTTGGAACATGAAAAACTAAATCAAACCAACTGAGTTAAGTAGTTTATTTTAAAAAAATTAAGAATTTATTGTAATTGTTTATGACATGGAGATCTAATACATCCTTTTTTATTATATATTTTGTAGAGACACTATAGATATTGGCACCTGATAGATGTGTTATGAATTTTAGATCTACTGGATCATTAGACTAACATGGATAAAGTATGACTGGTCACACTGATTTTAGATGCATCATGGAGATGAGGTGAATCCATGCTTAGTGTTGATCTCATTATCATGTTCCTTGGAGCATGGGAATGGTTGAAAAACACTTTTTGATAGGTGGTGGATGGGGATACCATTGAGGTGGGTATCACACTAGAGGATGTCCATGCTTTGTTCATACTACTTATAGGATGGACATCAATGATCACTGGTACGCTAGATGATCTGGAGAAGAGATGAGCACTAGCCTAATGGGTGATATACTTAGATAGGATATACCCTAAATTGAGGGTGATTTTGTTTCATGTCTATACTATGAATATTATTGACATATAGAAGGCCATGATAGGACTTTTGATATCATGAGTATTGTGTCATAAGTCAGATATCAAGGTACCATTGTACGCGATAGCCTTGTGTTAGTCGATAATGGATCAAGGATCAATCTATAATTTTAGGGCTATCATCTAGGTCTAGCTCATGCATGATATGTATGGGATGATGTTCATAGGGCAAAAGACCATGGGGCCTTTTATTTTACTGAGTGCTTGGATATATGATAGGTTCCCTATGTATCATCCAATTGGGTTACCTTATGTGGTTGATGATAGGCTACCTCAGGTCATGAGATGGATACAGTACCATGTAACTTGGGCCATGATCCATATGACAAATTTATAGACTAACACACAAGGAAAGATCATGGGGTATCCATATATGCACATTGTTATTATATGGCTTAGTTTGTTGACTACTGATATAGGGTTGGTATGGGTGTAGATCACAAAATACTACACTTCATGGGTAGAGCCACATCCAATGGTACATTTTCTAGGTTAATTCAAACTCTCACACCTAGTGGCCCCTTTGTTAGTGCCTTATTATTGGGCATGGCATGCTAGAGAGTTAAGGGGATGAGGAGGAGGAATCCTAATTGAGATACCCATGATTAGGCTATGATGTGTTAAACCATGGATTAGTCTAGCATAGATTAGGTAGTATTAAGTCCATTAGGGGGAGATGACATGGACAAATATACAGGCCCATAACATGAACCATATAAGTAGTAGTAGTAGTAGTGACCACCCTAGCCATAATAAAAATGGAGGCACTACCAATGAAACAAGGTGAAAGTGAGTGTTATAGCATATGAGGAACCAATAACCACTCTAGTACATAGATGATCCATAGAGGTACCTCTAAGGAGATTATTGTTGCATACTCGAGTGGTGACTCTTATATTTGAACTTATGTATAGGTAACCTATAGAGGAAGCACTCGATGGATGTTCAGATGGAGAGATCATGCTCAATGGGTAATCATATGGAGAGACAGTGGTTAGTGACACCAACACTAGTAAAAAATGTTTTAATTTTAATTTACATTTTTGATATAGGATACTCATTGCATTATGATTATAGTAGATAAATATATTTTTAGATATCTATGTGTTATGATGTCTATTTGGTTTGGGTTTGTCATATCTTAAAATGGATGAGATCAAGTGGGGATCCTTGGTTATGGATATACACCAAGACATTTTAGATGGTCTGATGAATCCATACGACCCCACCACATTGGATGATCTTATGGTTCTATTTACCCCAGCCTATACAAGATGGTTTAGATGGGTGGGTGAGGCCATGAGCTAGATACAAGCACATAAGGATGGATTAAATCCATTGGCAAGGGCGGAAGAGGGAAAGGTACAAACCTAGTAGGACTTGGCTTAGGAGAGAGCATTGTACATGACTACTACTATCCAACTCAGATAAGTGGAAGCCCATGTGGCCAATCTATAGGGATAAGTAGTAGGTTTGAGATCCTAGATTGCCTAATTACAATGTACCATTTAGAGGGAATAGTCCTAGGCATCTATGGGCAATGTGACTAAGCCAAAAGATAGATAGGATGGAGCCCAGCCTTAGAGCTAGAACTATTTTATATTTTTTACATCATATTTTATAAAACACATGATGTGTGTGTGTGTGTGTGTGTGTGTGTGTGTGTGTGTGTGTGTGTGTGTGTGTGTGTGTGTGTGTGTGTTGATTTTTACAGTTGGATTTGATCTCATTAGTTATACTTGGTTGTGGATGTTGATTCATGGATATATTTCTTTCTAGAACATGTATTTATCTTTTGTTTTAGATTTTATGAGAAATATATGTTGAGTGTTTTCTTTTATAATATTATGAGATACACATGCATAGTTAAAAATAAAAAGGCAAAAATGATTTGAAAAAGTATAAGTAATCAAAAATAAATGTACTACACACTATATCATGATGGGAAATGTGTAATAAAAAAAAATGCCTAAATATACTAAAATAAATATGGAAAAAAGGAGTAAAAAATGTTTTTAAACCATGTAAAATATTTACACCAAGTTAAAACAAATAAAATCACATTATATCACATTGGGGGAAGGTGCATGAAAACAAATGGTATAAAAACAAAACAATTAATTCAATCAATCATACTAAATCATGTCGAGAAGTATAAAAGAGAAATAAAATTGGAAAAATGAAATTAAATTGATCACACTAATTTATGCTAGAAAGTATGAAAATTTTAAAAAAATTGTTGCAAGTATACATGTGATCGAAAAACAAGAAGATAGAAGTGAAATATTAATGAAGTAATCATAAAATATACTATATCAAGATGGGAAACATGTCAATGATGTGTAACTCATAATCAATCACTACTTATCTCAAATTTGACACATATAATTTTATTGTGACTTGGGTATTGAAATACTTTGTGAGGAAAGCCTAGTCCTATCCATGGTCTTACACTGCAACTCACAAAGGGAACACCAATGAGATGGAAATAACTATGGGAATGATTTTAAAATATGTTTCTAATGTTGTAATTTTTGAGGAAGGCTTGGTCCTTTCCATGGTCTTAGAATGCAACTCACAAATGGGATCCCTAGGGGGATGATCAATTAACAAACAATATTTCTCAAGGAGAAATATTAGGAGTGTTTTAAATGAGAGAGGGAATGTAAAAATCATAATGTAGGTGTCTATGAGAAGACCTTAGGAAACATGAGGCACACTAAGTACATAGAAAAGATACTAAGTGGCTAGTGACCATCAAAATATAAAGGATACATGTTCACAATAAGTATAAAGTTTTATATGTAAATAAGTGAGATACTAAGATCGACTCATGTTGGTTTTAAGAACAAGAAAATTAAAATATACCTACCTCCCAACAATTTTTTCCCTATTCCTTAGGATCTCTTACATAGATTTCAATCTATTGTGAAGATTAGGTACTTGTGTGAGAAAGTAGGTAGCACTAAAATATTTTTTAATTCTCCTTTTCCAATCTACTAGCTTACCACACCCTAATGGGCCTTGACTCTATCATGAGGCCAACTATGGAGTTTGATTTTTTATTATAAAAAATATATGTGATTTGAATCATGTATTTTAGTGTGATTTGACTTTTGAAATGTGTATGTTACCTTTTGTATTATTGCCTTTTGTTTAAAGGATTTGGATTTTAAATTTTTATGGATTTTAAGATTCCTCCTCCATATGGATTTGGAATAACCAACATGAGGGATAAAAGTGATACACATTAATGAGATTTAGACATTGGCTAAAGGAACCTAAGTATCCAAAGACATGACTAACTAAACACTTGAGCTTGCCTATGAACTAGTATGTGATCTCAAGTTTAAACCATGTGTATTCTTATTTTGTGAAAGGAAATATGGGAATAAAGGGAGATCCAAACTAGACTAATAAAATAGAATTACAATGTGATGAATTGCTTGCTAACTAATCATATGGTAAATAATTATTACTAAGGGCATCAAGGTTTGTATAACCAAATCATAATAATAATTAATCGTGTTGTGGAGATAAGGTACCAAACAAACATGAGAAAATAAAAAGGCATCCACAAAAAAGAAATGAACTCCTGAATATAAGCATGTAAAAAAGAATCCATAAGAATAAAAGGAAAGAAATGAAACCATTTACAACACATAATTCAAAATATAAATATCCATGTAAGATAGATAAGAGAAGAAAAATTTGACACAAAATCAAATGATATAATACATAAATAAAAGCGGATCACAATTCTAATACAAAATCATAATGAAGATGAAAGTGAAGGAAAACCATGTTGTGTTCATAAATACTAATAAATTTGTCCACAAATATTATCCATGACATCTAATATATATTTATGAAGTATGACTCTAACTATAGTAAGAGTCTCATTGATCCTTAATGAAAGTTGTGAAATGACCTCTCATCAAATCTCCTCTATAGAAAATGTAGGTATAATTGAAGGATTGTGCTTATGATGGTCCTCATGCATAGAATACTCAAGAATGGGAATATATGATAGAATATTAATCATATCTGAGGGACAAGAAGATGAAACCACTAGTGGAGAAGGAACCATGGGTGAGGGAGAAGATATGGGTGGTACGGGAGCCATAAGTGAAGAAGGAACCATAGGTAGAGGAGGAGCCATAGGTGAAGAAGGAGGAACCTTCTTAAGTGGATGACCTATGGGAAGGGGAGTAGTATGCACATGAATTTTCATAAGGTGAACATGAATATGTTGTTGGACGATATGGAAATGATCAATGTGATGGGTATTACACTAGTGCCAAATACAATCTACCTCTCCATATTTAAGAATATACTCACATAACAACTTGGGAGGATGTAGAGCTTTGTCTTTAGGCTGAGGAAGGATAGGGTGCAAGGTGTCGATATATTGTTGAATATTTCAACAATGGGTGGATGAGCGATTATTTATGTCATGAAAATAATAGATACACTTGTTAGTAGATTATGTGGGTCTACTAATGGAAGAAGTATAAGTAGGAGCTAGTAAAGGTTGGTATAACTATCAGTCTCTAGTATAATAAATGATAACTCTATGAATATCATAGTAAGGGTGATCATCCCATTGAGTGGGTAAGGGATCAATCTACGATAATAGAAAAAGGCCATCACCGAGGGGAGGTGGGGCCAATGGAGATATTGGGCTAGGCTTGTCTAAAGGAGAAGCATGATTAGATAAAAGATGAGGCCCAACTAAGGGTAAAGCAGGAGTAGGATCTAGACTAGGCTCAGCTGAGGGAGAAGCAAGATGTGTAGAGGGATTAAAGTTAATATCAATCATCTTTGGTGAAAACAAACTATAGAGATCTTGGTATCTATATAAATGATAGGGACTAGTCATAGCATGATCCATGATCATCATACTAAGAGGCTCTACCAAAACTAGAGTTGTGTGATGTGAATGCTCCATCTCTACCCTATGGAAAAGAGGATTAATATTAGAATTAAAAACTATATAAGACAAAATATAATAAGATGGATGAAAAGACTAAAATAAAGAAGAATGATAATGAATGATCTCAACATCTCTAGCTAAGACTAGACCTCTTAAAAATGGATCATATAAAGTATAATCATCATCATAATTGGGTGTATGAAGGTCGATGGTGTAGGTAGGTATGGTATTTTCATTGGAGGTTTCATGATGAATAGAATGTTGAGTCTTAGTTAAGATCACATGGTATATCATCGATAGGTGGTTGATGGGAATGTTACTTTAAGGATGGTGGAAGTTGGGTGATGAGATGAGGGGATAAATATGAAGTTTTGATCTTGGGGTTGATTTCTTCTAGCTCATCATCATTAGAGTCTAATCAGTTAGGTGGTATGTTCTCGATGACTTTGGGGAGACCATGATAACCTTGAGTAGAGTTGATAAGAAAATTTAAATGTTTAGATTCATGAAATGGAACACTTGGTAAGGGTTCAAGGGTCAAAATTTTGAATACGCCATATTCTTAAAATTATTTAAAATTCTAAGGGTTGGTGTCTCTTTGAACCCTATAGATAGAACCATTATGAAGAAACTTGACACATTGACAAGCAGAAGAGGTGACAGTCCCCATGTAATGAGTCTAAGGCCTCCCAAGTAAGATATTATATGAAAGGGGAAAGTTGAATATCATAACCTTCACTTGAATAGTGATAGGAGGGATGGTAATAGGGAGTCACATGTAACCTAAATGAGGTATTTACCTTCGATCATAACCTTGACACATGTTACATGTTTATTTAATATTACACTCAAAATATCTAATAATTTTAATGAAGTCAAGGGATGTAACATAATTACCTAAACCCTCATCAATCAAAGCATGTTTGACTTGGATACCACTGATTTAAATGCTTATAAAGACTGGAGGATCATCTTCATGAAGAAAAATCTCATCTAGAATCATGAAATCAATAATAAATTTTAGGGAAATAGAAGTGTCCATTTTTTTATCAATGTGCATAGACATCTCTTCACATTATTTTAAGATCTTATCTTCTAATCTAGATAAGGTAGCTTCATGTCTTGTTATGGGAGGATGAGGGATGTTCATTTCAAATAATAGTTACATCAGGCAGCTGTGATGATGTAGAGAAGTTTGCATGAGTTCAAGAAAGGGTATTTGAGATGGGATATTAGTAAGTTTTGTGATAGGGTCCCATTCATCATAACCCATAGGGGGACTTATAGATAGAGGTGTGTAATGTTGGAGGAGATCTTGGGAAGGAGGATTAGAATTAAATTCAAACTTGTGTTGATAAGACGTGGTTAGTTTAGTTTGGGGATAAACTGATTGATTGTCTTGAGATGATGGGGTAGTTGATGTAGGCTTTTCTAGTGATTGGTTTGAAGAAGTGTTATTATAAGGTTGAAGAGTGTTTTCAATTGGTGTAGATGTTTGAGGAATTATAGAAATAGTGTGAGAGGTGCAATCTAATTGAGGTTTTAAAATTGGTTCTTGGAAAGAAATAAGGTCCTCTTTCTGCAATTTTGTTAGGTGAGATGGGGAATAATCTTGGAAAACACAAAAAAAATTGAGATGTTTGGTGCATGTGTGTAGGATCAAAATCAATGAAAGAAACTACCCTTTGCATATTAGTCATATTTACCACATTCTCTTTTAGAGTTTAGTATATAATACTTTCAATGTTTTTGGTGGAAGGAGTAGGATTGTCATTATTATCCTAATAATTAGGAAGAGGGTCTTTGTAGATGGAAAGATGAGCATTAACCTGCTTCAAATATTGATTTTTTTTTGTGTTTCATGAGCTTTAAAGGCTATATCATAGGTTTTTTGGCATATAAGAATGATTGAATCATGATCAAAATTTGGACCAATAGGAAATCCATAGCTAAGTTACGTAATTACCCACAAGTCTTGTGAGAGTGATCCCAACTGGCATGAAACCAACAAAATTTATTTGGATCATGCTATGATTTCATAGGGCGAGTGGGGTTAAGTTCTCATGGGATAGGCCTTGGTATATTCTTTTGGAGCTCTGATAAGGATAATGGATAATGAACATTAATGTCATTTATTTAGGATAATTGAGGATTAGGGGTGTTGTTTAGAGGGAGAACTTTCTTTGTAACAAGTTTGGGAGAAATGGATTGAATGTTGTGAATGGTATCATAAGAATTGGTGACATCATCATTGGTAGCATGACTATTTTTATTTTTTATGAGAATTCAAGTGCCCATTAGATTTTGGGATGGCTCAAACTAATTCATGAAAAAATCTTGGTGTTTGGCTTGGTTGAGGTCCTCTTCTAAAGTTTTTGGAGAGAGAGTCCTAACCTAATATTTCAACTTGCGATAAAGAGTGTTAGTGAATAGATGAAAGAGATTATCATCTACCATGTTATGCTTGCACTTATTAGACAAGGTCTTCTACCATTTTATGAAATCTTGTGATGTTTTGGGTTCAAGTTGCTTTTAATTAATAAAATGAGCCAAGGTATTCTCAAGGAGGTCACTAGTTTGAAACTCTTGTACAATGGAATTAACTAAATCTTCCAAGCTAGTGATATAATGGGACTTGAGTTGATTATACAAGCCTAGAGAGTCTGTAGAGAGCATTTTTTTAATAGTTTGGTGGTAATAAAAGTGTTTAATTTTACCCAATATTTGTAGAGATTACCAAATGCTTTTAAATTTAAGGTAGGATCACTTGACCCATTGTAACTAATGGTAGGTGTGATACTTCCTATGTCTATGTTGGAAATTTTGAGGCATAAGAGGTTCATTTTGAATATCTTTAATAATTTTTTTAAAAAGGAGTGGTTGGGGAATTAGGTTGTCATGGGAATCCCTAAGGGGAGGTGGGGGGGAATTTTTATTTTGCACTCCCCATAGAATCTGTTGAGGTTGATTTTGAAGGTGAATAAGGTGATTATGCATTTTCAGCATTTTATTGGCATTAGTGGCTTAAAAGTATTCATTTGATTAAGAGTTTTCAATAAGATTTGATGGGTTTTGGTGGTATTGTGACTAGTTTTTGTAGCATTCAAAGCATTAGCATTGGTATTAGTGGCTTGGGTTACACTATGAGTAGTGGCATATGTGGCACTAGTGGCTTGAAAAGCATTGGTCAAAAAGGAGGAACTAGTAACATGATTAGCATATGTAATGAAAGATACACTAGTCGAAGGATTGGCATTAGAAGAAAAAGAATCACTAGTGGCATGATTACCATTGGTATAAAATGGTACACTAGTAGAGTGTTTTAAAAAGAGGGGTCTTGGAAAAGGCCCACTAGATGTTGAACCAGCCATATTAGTAGATATACTTCACATAGAGTATGAATAAATCAAATAAGAAGACATTATAGTATGAAAAGGAGTAAAAATATAAGTGAGAGGATGAGAATTAAAGAAGGTATCACCCCCAAATATATGAGATAATGTATGGGAGAGTAAATGGGGTTCTTCTGCTTGACCACTTATCATGAGATTGTAAATAGTTAAAGGGTCTTTTCCCCTATGTTGAGAAAGTTAATTAATGAAGAAAATCATTTAAAATGTGTAATCTAACTTTGGATGGTCTTCTAAGGAGAAAATAGGGTTACACACTAAAGATGAATGAAGAGTCATCCCATTATCAGTAGTATAAGTGGCCACATGCACATTGCTTTAATATAAAGTGTAAGCCATAAACTATTGATGGAGAAACCTATTGGGATTGGTAAATATCATCATATGTGTTGATTTTAACTTTGTGTTGTCCTCAAACAATAAGTTCATGATGAAATAAAGAATTTAAAATAAATGATGCAAAGATAAAATCAAAAAATAGGATACAAAGTCCAAATGGTTGATTTTGTTTTGTAACCCAAGGAATAGAGTAAAAATATAAGAATACATAGTGATGTAAGTCAACTATGTATTGCATTTAGGAAGGCTAAATAGGCTGATAAGAATACATAGTCATGCACATTGATTGTATACTATTGAACATAGAACTAAATAAGGAGATAAGGATACATAATCATGTAGGTCAACTATGTATTGCAGACAAGAAGGCTAAACAGTCTATAAGATATTGTATCAACCAAGACAACAATGTTATCAAATAGGGGAAAAAATTCAAGATAATTTGAATCAAAATGAGAGCAAACACACAAATAATTGGATCAATGTGACTGATCCAATTAGAACACAAAACACAAACCTTGGACTAATACTATCCAATGTAAGTTTTGTAATAAAACACACAATGATCAATGAGCAATCAGAAAATGGAAATTAAAAGCTAACTAATTGGTCATCTTAAGTTTTATTGATTTATAATTAAGTGTGATTTTAATGTGATAGGAAAGTTGGCTGAAATAAGGAACTAAAAATCAATCTAAGGTTGGTTTCAAGATGTTTCGGTTGAAAGGGATTTATATTGGTGATGGTATTGACTTGGTATTGTGGCCTACCCCTCACTTCATAATTTTTTAATGATAATGGTGTCAAGTAATTTCCCAATATATACCATCAACCACGTGTTTATAGTTGGCTAGAAAACTAAGTCAACTTCCACCTTGGTGATTAAATCCAAGTAGGTAGTCCTTGGGAAGATAAATGTTTGGTGGTTTTTGAATGTAAAGTGATTTGGTAGTGTGTGCAAAAGATTAAAATAGTGTAACTAAAATGGTAATTTAAAAACCACATATTTAATCTATTTGAGTTACTCTAAGCATGTAAATAATTGAAAAGGAAAGATGAATTAATTACTAGCAAATAGATGTTAATTACTTGATTGAGAATAGTATAGAGGCAGTTTAGGCAACAATGTATGCAAATAATATAAAACAAATTATATTGGTTTGTTACTATTATACAAAATTAATTATTATAAGAACAAAGTCGAATAGGTCTACTATGTCTTCTATATAAAAGACAAACTATAGAACTGAGTTGACAAGGTTGACCCAATTAGTTGTAGGGTTGTAATTTTACAAATTGTAAACTTGTGAAAAATAGTACTGAAAGAATAACTAAAAAGAAAAAGATATAAAATAAAAGAACCTTATTAGGCTTGAATATGTTTTTTACTACAAATTCTTATGCCATGATACTCAAATATTGCTTCCAAATTTTACCAACTGGGTCGACTAGTTCAACCAAGTTTATAAAACCCAATCGCTAAAAAAAAGGATAATGAATAGAGTTGATCTATTTAAATATGTGTACCTATATGTTGACAAATTAAAATCATAGATAGAGTTGACTAGATCGACTATGTATGCCAATATGAAACTGAAGAAGAATACTATGTCAAACTACTCGATCAAGTAACTTGTAATTAGTGAAGACCTACATAGTAGAACATAGTCATTTTGAAGTGATTTTGTGTTAAACCTATGCATATAAATTTATAACTATATTGATTGGTTTGATATAGTGCAAGAAATATATAAAAATATGATATGATGATAAAAATAATGGTGTGAAATAAACTTGTAAGGGTTAGATTCATGTTGGGTTCATCAAAATTTATGCAAAGGGAAATATAATTGATCTATAAATCAATCCTAGATCAGAGAAGATAAATCCTACTTACACTTCTGATTGTTGATACATTATATGTTTGGGATCATGACCAAGATGGATCTACTAGACCTAGCCAAGGGATTTCTTACCATAATAAAATCACTAGGGAGTCTTTCAAATCCTCTAGTCAAGCAAAACTATGCAATAACCCTAATTAGGTCACGTTTTTCATATTCACAAAAGTAAATGACAATATCAAAGTAAAATATAATCTAGTGCTCACCAAATCTTATGGAATAAAGTGGGGTTAATAAACATAAAATTAAATATCTATAGGATATATATACTCATTTCAATGTATATGAAATCTTAATGTATGGGAGAGAAGTACAAAAACAAATCTATCTACTCTTATTAATGAGGAACAAAGTTAAGAATACTTAGCTTTGAAGATGAACCTGCCAAGCCTCATTATCTCCCAACCAAGGTGATTCTCAATAGGTGTTTATGGTATGTAAAGATAACAAAGACAAGTTATTTCTAGGCTACACAACCTATTTATGCATCCAAAATACTTTTCCACAAGACAAGATCTATATCTCCAAACAAAGTATTAAAAGCCTAAATTATGTTCCTCAACTAGAATCATGGATAAGTAGATGCATAATATAAATATCTTCTTGTTCTCTTTCTCCTAATAAATGATGAAATGGATGTGTATATATAGTTGAATCTAAACCTTAAACCTTTCCAAAATTTTAGCTGACAGGGTTAACCTAATTGACTCTATATCATTATTGACAAAATAAAATAAAGTATTTGTCTAGGTCAACTAGGGGTTGACTTAAACCCTAAATGAGTTTTTTCAATAAGAGTACAAGGTCAATAGGGTCGACAGTGAATTGTAAATCATTGTAAAGGGTTTTTAGGTTACAAAAGGGTAAATGAAGGTAAAAATGATTAGAGGAGGGTGAAAAAGATGAGAAAAATCTTAGGATAATGTTTTTAGGAGATGTTTGGATTGATAAAAAGTGGTAATCTAAGGACAACAATCATGCAAAGCACCAATGGTATGCCCACCCCTTTCCCAGTGCACCCCTTAAGGTGTGCACTCAAAGAGATTGAGACTCAATGGGTTCCTTCAAGAGAGAAAGCATCAATAATTGATAAAGTTTGACAATATTATGTATACACTATGTTATTCCCTTAAGAGACCCAAAACATTATATATTTGATCAAAGAGAATGAACTACATCTACACCATAAATTGAAGACACAGAAGATGTAATTGAAATTAAAATTATAAATTATACTCCTCATTATTTGAAGCCTTCTAAAGTATACAAGAAATCTCAACTTTAAAATCATATCTTAGGTAAGATCATGTATAAGTCTACATTCAAATATTTTTTAAAGCCTAGAATTAAAATTGTATAATTAGTCCTTGTTAATAAGTCATGGAAAAAATACCAGGCCCATCTTCTTCCTATGTTACTTGAACATGACATATAATACATCAGAAGATATGAAGAGGTCTAATTTGTCCATTTTTCCTTAATAAGAGTTTTTGTAAAACTTAAGATCCATGCAAATATTATACCTATCTCTTATGTTTATCTATGTGATAGAAGACAAGTAGATTCCCATGATGCATGTCAATTATACTCTATCTATCAATTAAATGATGGATTAGTCTGTTATGAATATTATCCTAATATGACAATAGGAGCCATATATAAAGGATGCAAAGAAGTCAAGCATGGATATTTAGACTGTCAGGGTTTGTTTTCATCAGTTTATGTCTTGAAAATTTTTTATCCCTTTTTATATGCCTCAGTTAATATTTAGGTCATGTATATCCTGACAAACACCAATAATTACAAGATTATAGAAATCCTTCCTTATGCTAGAAGACTGAGTGGTCCAGTAAAATTGTAAAAGATCATAATAAATGAAATATAAATTCCATCATAATGGAAATTTGATTGGCTTAAAAATGTATCCCCAAGGCCGAATAAGAAAGAGTAGAAAATACAGAACATAGATAGATAGAATATCCATATTCTTCCTATATCTTTATCTCAAACGTCTACCTTTCATTTAGTAGTCTAGTCTCCTAGACCTATCTCAACATATTCTCATAGGAAATTAAGTAAAAGAAATGTGTTTTTTTAAATAAAGGATGAAAATGTTAATTGAAGTTTGTAACCATATTTTACACCTCCCATGACACTTATGCAATTTTCATTTCCTAAAATAAACTCTCAATGTATCATCCCAATCAACCATGACAATGATAATGTATTCCAAGATATTAAAGATCTTGACAATTCATTATATTGGCTTGAAGACCAAGAAAAACTAATTTCATAAGGATAAAAAATTTAGAAGACATAGATAAAAGTCAAGATGGTCTTGGTTATTGTCCTTTAGAACCACAAGAAGAAAATTTTGAACCACAATTGTGTACTTTCTAGAATAATTTTGAGAAAGATCTTAAAATGGATATAGATATATGGAAAAGCCTCCCTTCTGAGCTTCAGACTAAAATTTTTCCTTGTATATTAGAATCATATTATTCAATATCGTGTTCCCCTTATTTTGGTCTTACTTCTAGATCTTTCATTGACAAAGAATTGCTACACCATACTTACCATCCCTATTTTTAAGTTTGCCAAGATTCTCAATAAATTAGGTTTATTAATCCCAACATGACTTTTCAATATCTATGTCAAATATGATGGCTGATGAACTCTAAGAGAATAAATCATATTGGATTTTGGTGTGAAATAAATCGGTCACCCTACATATCTCCATGGTAGATCTTGTTACTTTGCAAGTTTTATCCAGTTTATCCACCTACCTATGAAATATACAAGTCTATTTTCAAAATTCATTTATATATAAACTTGAAAATAACCAAAATATATTATGATATTACAAATGGTATTAAAACTAAATGGACTATCATGTCATGCCAATTCTAATTGTTCAGTGACTACGTAGCTGACCTTGACATACCAATATGTAAACCGATGAGATTCCTTGCCCAAAGAAACTTCAATCATCCCTCTAAAGTTAACTATTTATTAAACAAAGAGTATACTAAAAACACATAACCATATACTATGGAAAAAGAATAGAGCAATAGTTTTATGTTAAAATACTCTCCCAGACAAAGTTTTTGATGGAAAAAATTCATGTGTATATACTACTTTGATTGATTCAGATATGATGTGAATTTTTATCATTCCTTGGTTCTTCAAAATTAGGCCCATAATTAAACAAATTTTCCTATATATACTATAAAATAATTACATTTATGTCCACACATTTTTCTCTAGATGTTCCATTAGCAATTGGATACCACACTTTAAATTTGTCTTTTGTACAAATTGAAAATGGTTATTATTATATTGGTTTGGGAAGTCCTTTTCTAGATTCCCTAGAATCTTATATTATTTTTGGTACAAGTTTTATCTTTGTTTATAAGGGACAATCATAATTTATATCTTGAATACCACCTAGATTTTACATATTCAGTTGTCCTTCATAAAATGAAGAAACTAGTAATGTATACATGTTCAAAGAAGAATCCTCACAATCCTCTTATAAAAGATTAAAAAACAAGCTCTTACCAGTCTAATACTTGTCCTCTATAATATAATTGAAATTGGAACCCTTTTCTTGACAACATTATAAAACCCATAGTAGAATCATGGTATACCAATAGATAGATACAAGATATAAAAAATAAAATATACCAAGCAAGTGTCAGAAACATCAAGAACATGTATAATTTTGATCTCTAGATTACTCTAGACATTGAATAAGAACCAATCAATATATAAGTACATGGAAGATACTCCATTGATATATTTATCCAATAAACTAACTAGAGAAAACTAGTCTTTAAAAGGGATGGAAATAATTTTAAAATTAATAAAGATTAGAGTATTGAATAAAGTTTATATTCCTAGATCATAGTTTGAAAGTCATCATGACAATAAATGTACTAGCCGACACCCAAATGTAGTTAGATTCCTTAATATGATCCATAGCATATTTAAAAGAATAATTCTTTGATATATGTTTGATTATCTAATGGATGAATAATTCTATAGGTTACCTAGTGTAGAATTTTATAACTACCATCACTTTCAATCACCTTCTAAATTTTTTTATTTCTGATTTCATAAGTAAAAATTAAAAAAACTCATATATTTGGATGGCATGACTATGACAATGAAATTAATGGAACCGTGGTCCACGACTCTCCCAATGGCTAATTTATTATGTAGAAAACAACCTTTCATCATTAGATTCTGAAGATAGTGGAGAGAATAACAAAATCCTATGGTTTAATAGTTTTCACATAAAACTATTCATTTTGTGATATTCATGAACACCACATGGTTTAATGGTAATAACCTTAAAACCATCCATCAAAGGAATGATACTTCTCAAATGTTTTGAGTGGTGTTACCCTAAAATACTCTAGTCTAGTGACCATCAATCACCATCAATATTTATGGTGTTAACACAAAACCATATGATCGAGTGATTGAAAATCACTCTTTTAACAAAGTCATTATTAGAAACATGGTGGACACCCACACATTATTTTTTTCCAACACATTCTACTTGACTTTGTGTCTTTTCTTTAGAAACAACATATTTTTCCTTATCTCATACAATAAGGATGATTTAAAGTATAAAATAATATTATATCATAATGTCCTCATATCTGAATAAATATTGAAATGGCTTCAAGCTTAGGATTAGGTCCAAGCAATAGGAAAATTCTTACATCATCATTCATAAAATAGAAAAAGTCTAAGTAGCCAAATATTCAGAAGAGACAAATTAAACAAGAGTGGCTTCCAAAAGGATTTTTGAAAAGTATTAAATAACATTTACCACCTAAAACAATTGATAATATTATGTCTTATTGGTATTTAAATCATGCTTATGAAGTGGTAAGCATTCCATAAAACTGGTATAATAGTAATATTCTGATAAAGAATGATACTCTATATGTGCTCAATTTTCATGTTGATCACATAAATTTTGGAATGATCCATGAATTATCCAAGAAATATGTATAAGTAAATTTATCTATGGGGACTCACACATTCCTTCAACCCTTCACCAAAATAACTACTTTCTCTTTTGAACAATTCCTTCTAGAATTGTATAAAATGATGCCTCCATGGTTGAAGGTTTTACTTTTGGTTTATAATCCTTTGTCTAAAGGATATGATAAACCCTATAGTTTATTTTGTGATATTGTTTATCTATGTTTCTATCTCAAATACTATAACATATGATTGATTTTGAAATATCGAAGATGTGAAGTTTTTGAAAATTGAGATAAAAGCATAAGAATTCAGCATCGTTATAATTATTATTTTCATGATGTCACTGAAGAATATATCAAAGAATATGATTTTCAAGAAATGATGCTCATTCTAGACTATCTTGAAGAAATACGGTTTAAAAATCATGTCAAAAATAACTCACTAATGGATAGCAGTGAAGATAAAAGTTACAATTTAGACTGACAACTTTCATAAATCTAAAACTTTGGATGAACTAGTTTTGTCTATGAACCAATTTAATATGTTAGAATTGCAGTATCCAACTACAAAAATAAAATGGAATAATTTACTTTGATATGACCTTTATCGGCCATGGCTATAATAATCCTATGTTACTTACTTATGAAAAGGACAAGAATATTTGTACATTATCTTTAATTATGTAAAAATGACTTAGTGGCAAACATCAATGACAAATATTCCATTAGGACCTCACAAGTCTCTTTCTATAAGAAATAAATATGTTAATGGTAACTTTATTTTTTAGGTAAAGATTATCTTTTACCTATTCATCTAATCTTCCTTCTCCTATAAAAGGAATATCCCATATCATTAGAAAACAAGAGTTTCCTTGTAGTCTTAGTGAGTTCTAGTAAGTCCTAATTTTGCCTAAGGTCATCACAAACTTGGCGTATGATCTCCTCTCGCATCTGGTGGGATATTGAGGATCGAAGACCAAATTTATACTTTATGTCTATACTAATTTTAATAATCTACTTTGTAATCTTTTGATTTCAATAATATAAGAAACCATAACCATTTGGACAATAGCCTCCACCATTAGTTTGTATCTATATCCTAACTAAGATCCTAAAGAAGTCAATAATAATCTTTGATACCACTTATTACTAACTTCTTCAGACTCTTAGTCGGCATATAGACATAAACCAGTGATGGAGGCTATGATTCGAATAGTTAAAACTTCTTATATTATTGAAATCATAAGATTACAAAGCAGATTATCACAATTATTATAGACCTATAGAAGACATTTATTTTTTGATCCTCAAGATCAAACTAGATGTGAGAGGAGAGCATAGACTAAGTTTTTGATGACCTTAGGAAAACTTAAGGCTTACTATGATGTACTAATACTACTATCAACTCTTTTTTTAACAATAATCTCGACTCTTCCTTTTATAGAAGAAGACTAGATGCATAGCTAAAGATAATCTTTACCTAAAAACTCAAGTTACATGTTAACATCTTTATTTATAATAGAAAGAGACTTGTGGGGTCTAGATGGAATCATTACCATCAATGTCTACAACTAAGTCCTTTTTACATAATTAAAGATAATGTACAAAGATTCTTCTACTTATTAATGTGATATACTATTAGACCCTGATGAGGAAGAAGATATGTTTTGAGGTCCAACAAGGGTTTCACTTTTGTCAGTAAATCATTTTCAAAAATAGGATTGAATAGACATCTTATCTAGAATTTTTTATGAGTATTCCAATGATCATTTTAAAACCTTGCATTGATATAGAAATAAGATTCCCATTTGAATTTTCTCCTAATAATAGTATGAATAATAGTGCCAGTGGGGATTTCTTCTTCATGAATAATATGGGGCCTAAATCCATTAATGAATGAATAAAGGTACTAATTATAGGCTGATGGGATAGAAATGGTCCATCTCCAATTTGGAATTTTGATTAAATAAGAGAATTGGAGTTTTAGTTCATTATTAGGTCTTTAAATAGTGAATTCTCCTTCATTTAACCCTGTATGGATATTTGACGCTTCAAAGTATTGAAGATATATTGATGTAGTTATAGAAAACCTTGAATATTGAGTAGTTAACCCTTCTCTAAGAATTTCTTCCTAAGTTAGGATATTTAATTCATTGAATTTAATATTTTTTTATCTTGGTTAAATTGAATCCTAAAATAGGTTGATGCATTAGACTTGTGATACAATTCTAGCTTAGCCAACCTAAAAAATTATTTTTGTTCCTAAAATATGATAAAATTTATAATTAAATTGATTAAAAAATTCATACTACCATACATATTTACCCCTACCATATTTTCTTCCATAATCCTTCTCTTTAAAAGTGGCAAACCTAGTACAATCAGTTTTAATTAATAATTTTTTTAGATGCATTAATCTTAGGCAAAAAAATTCCAAGGATTTCTTGATACCATATATCTCCTCATCTAAGGATATCCATTTATTTACATCTTTAGTGAATACTCCACTGGCATATTCACAAACATATTCTTTATTTTTTTAATGCAATATAGAATTCCTCACCATGTATAGTTGCTAACATCTGTATAAATAATATAATTTTATGAAATAGTTACATAAAAAGTTGGCAAATATTGTACCTTAGTTTTGATTCTTTGGAAAACTTGGGTCAATTTATCTATCCATACATATTTTTTATTCTTATTTAATAGGTCTTGAAGAATAACCTTGTAATTTCTTGAGTCTTCATAAAAAAAATTAAAATAATTGAGCATGCCCAAAAATTATTGCAATTATTTTTTATCTAACATATCAAGAAATTGGAGAACCTTTTCTTTGATATGTGGTTGGAATTTAGTTTGACTATTTTTCACCACCATTCCTGATAAATTATAATCTTATTGGCATGATTGTAGTTTGGTACTGGATAGAACTATCTTCGATTCCTTAGCAATCTGGTAGAACTTTTTAAGATGTTTTAAATGGTCTTAAAGAGATTTATTGATTATCAAAATATCATCTATATATATAGAAAAAATAAAGAATATCCTTAAAGATGGAGTCCATATGAGACTAAAAATAAGAAGGAACATTCATTAAGCCAAAAGTCATAACATTCCATTGGTAATGTCTGAATGGATAACTAAATGACATATTTAGCTTATCAACTTCTCTGACCCTTAGCTAATAGAGCCATGATTTACAATCAAACTGGGAAAAATATTTGCATTGTGCTACCTTTTGTAAAAGATAGGTCTTGTTTAGAATGGGGTAAGGCTATGGCTCAATAATATCATTTAATGGCCTATAATTAATGGTCATTATATTCTTTCCTCTTTTTTGTTCTGAATGCTTATTGACCATGAATGCATAGCAACAAAAAAGAGATGTTTAAGGTTCAATAAAATCATGGTCAAGGAGTTTTTTGATTTCCTTTTCCATATCATTATAATCAGTAGCTAGGATATGAATCTTTTTCCCAATTTTCATTATTTTATCTAGGATTATTTTGTTCTCCTTTTCTAGCATCTTCTTTTGCCATAACTTCTGAGGATCATCTAAGTAAATATATCTTTTAATTAAATTTTAAATTTTATGGATTTCTTAAAATATGGTATTAGGAGATGAAAGACTCATGGTAGAGGGAAATTGTCTAGTAACATATTTCAATCGAGGGGTTTTTACTATATATTCATTCAAGGTGAAGAGTACATGTTTAGGAATTCTACCATATGGAAAATAGGAGTCTATAAAGGATCCTCCTAACAAAAACATCAACATACATATTGTTATACTAAAATAAATCTCAGTAAAATTCTTTTCCTTAGATATTCAAAGGTTCCCAGTGCTTGTAATATCTAGACTTGAAATAATTTCCTTGAAAATCAAGAGATTCATATACTTGATCACTTTATAATTCTTTCCAATCATCTAGATTAACTTATTTTATAAAAGAATGGGATGCTCCTATATGAACCTGCGCATCTAGAAATCTACCATTGATTTTTATATTAATAAATTAGGCATACCTTCCATTTAAAATTTGTGTTGTATATATTGCTTTAGGTTCTTCTTTAGTAGGGACTGCACTGCACACAATTCATTGGTATGTTAGATCTCTTAGAGATATATTGAAGACTTCTTTAGAATCTTCTTCTTGTTTTATATTTTCTTCAATATTAATTTCTCCTTCTGATTCTTATATTTTACAATCATTTTCCTTGCATTCTTTTTTGAAATCATCTTCTCTAAAAAAATTGTCATCATCATATGGATCATAATATTTTCCTCTTAAGTCCCATGGAGGAACATGATTGATAAACTACCTAGGCATTTCTTCTTGTATAAGGCATTGGATTTTATTTTTCATCCATGAATCACTTGGTTTAAAAGAGTGATCAAAGTGGATAGTTTGTTGTGTAGGTTTTGGAACTATAGGAGGCATATATTGGAACATGGGTTAAATACTTTTCCCATGGACTTTATTTAAATAAGACTATTCTTAAGGGTTTTTCTTTGGGTGTTTAGAGTTTCCTTAACCATATTGATTTTTTAGACATTGCATAAGGGTGGTTGCCTCTAAATAATTATCAATATGAATAAGTTCATCATTATCATCTTCTAATGATATCATTCTTCTAAGATTGGTTAGAAAACATTATTTTGATTATATAGATCAATTCTTTCTTCAATTACATCCCACTATACTACTGTAGTGGAATAGATGTATTTGACAGCCTTATTTTTATAAGTACATTGTGGGGTGATATGGCTACGCTATTTAAAAATGTATCATTTAATTTATTTTATTGTATGATGAGGGTTTTTTTGATGACATAGATATGTATTTCTAGGAGTAGGAGTGCACCTAGTAGGAAAAAACCTTCAATGGAAAGACAACCTTTTGTTATATTTTTTAGGTTTTTTAATATAAGGTATGCAATCATAAGGTGTTGTTTTAGGGAGATGAAATATAGATTTACTATCATTTTTTTGAGAAAATTTTATGATGTCTTTGGTCTATGATATAAGTAGCATAATTTTTTGTCTAGAAAAATCAATTATATCTGTGAGAGTCATGGCATCAAATTTGAGTCCCTTAAGTTAAATATAGGATATGAATATATCAATTAGGTCATAAGGTAGAGACTCTAAATAATACATTTTTATGGAATTTGAATTATGAGAATATAATTCATGAGACATTTTCCAATATTGAATGTTGTATGGCTCAAACTAGGAAAGGTCACACCACTTCATCTTGGCTAACCATTTATTTGTTTTGATTTCCTTGTTCCCTTACAGAGGAACACATTCATTTATAAGTAGTTAGTATAAGGTATCCATGGGATCATTTTGTGATAAAACTATATAATCATGTATTTTAGGTGTCATGTAACTCTACCATCATAAAATAATTCCCTATAAATATTTAAAAACAAATATGAAATTAGTTCTTCCATCAAGAGTGGCAGCAGTTTCAAGAGTTTTCATGGTATCAAACTAGGTTATTATTTCATTGAGGGGATTTAATATAACATCAATATTAAAATACCATGGATTGATAGGGATATTATATCTTATCATCATGGTCAATCATGGAGAGGAAGAACTCATCTTGATAGGTTTGGATTTGATCTATCTTCCTTTTTAGTATCATTTGGCTTAAAGTTTGGTCCAAAATCAAGGGATACTAGTTATAAGGAGTAATTAGAACTTGATCTAAGTTAGGCTTGGAGTTTTTCTTGTTATTTTTCCATTTGGTTATTCTTTTATATGGATTCTAGCTAAGATAGGCTATTTTCTACTAAGGATATATTATCATCAAATTGGTCCAATGTATCTCCAACTGAGTGAAGCATAGTAAGAGAAGAATTTGTAGTTTTATGAATGAGATCAATAGATTCATGGATTTTTGGTATATATATAGTATAATTTATATGGATTGAACATAAGTGTCTATTACACCAAATATTATTATTATTTTGAGAGATAAATTTACTTATTGATTTTATTTTCCTTGATAGAAAAGTGAGATTACTAGACGTCTCACTTACATTATTATGGATAGATTTCATGGATGAACTGGAGTAGGTAAGCAACTATCTTTTTTTTTTTTTAAATATCTACATAGATCATCAATTTTTTATTTTAAATGGGTATTATATCTACAAACATAATTTTGGTGTTTATATTCTCTTGATGACTCACTCTCAGAGGGATTAGAAGGTTAGAAGGAATATGAAAAATAAGAAACTTGTCCTTCGATTTGTTTATGCTATCCTTTATGTGGTAGCCATTCTGTGTTAATCCTTTGGTTATGAATTTTAAAATCTTGATGAATACTCTCATGCTACGTAGTGGTATTCGATAAAGGAAATCCAAAAATGTTATTTGAGCTAGGACAAGTTTTCATACAATGGAAATCAGCACACACACAGGCTTGAACATGTCTTGGGATAAGATTATATTAATATAGTGCTTTATAAATCCTAACAAGGTCTTGATTAAAGTGTAAGTGCCAATGAAATCTCACATATATCACATAATATAAAAGTTTATTTTTGAAAATTAAATATTTGTCTCTTTTAGCCTGATTTGGTCTACCTATAAGTAGACATTTTTTGTATCTTTGCATTATTTGAAGTTGTGAGTGGAAGAAAATGACAAAGAGATGAATGTAACACATGAGAAGAAGATGGAGGGTCATTTGGGAAGGAAATACTGGACATGATCCCATTATTTTAAGGGGGAAAGGAAGATATTTTTGATTTTTTAAGGATGAATATGCTAGAGTTGGAGTGAAAAACCATAAATGCATTATTTTTCCTTTTCTTGATAAAAGAGAGTTGTAATGTTGCCAAAATGGAGATCAAAAGTCTATGTAAAACTAGGAGAGTATTTTTATTATTTTTATTTATGTTTTTAATTTAATAATCACAATAGTGGCATGAAATTTAATTTTATTCTATTATGGTAAATGCAAGAGTTTGAATCTCTATGGTTGTGAAGTCAAATTTTTGATAAAATGTGTTGTGTCCATTAAATTAGTGTTGGACCCAAAATTTTGTATTCATTTGTTCTAAGTAATTTTTGTAAATGGTGTAGAAGATAGAGGCACATAAGTAAGACAAGTCATGAGAGAGACATGGTGTGGAAGGCCTTGGTATGGGAGAAGCAAGTCACGAGGAATAAGTATGCAAAAAACATAGAATAACCAAGGATGTAAGACTCAGATAATAACATATGACTTGGGCAAGGGTATAGAAAGTAGAGATTGTTGGGAAATCATTTGCATAATCATTAGAGGAAAATAGTCAAGTGTGAATCTAGCAATGGTTAGTGAGAATATAAGATCATGACAATAAATATCTAGTATAAAGAGGATATATAGGGGAACTAGTTGTTGGCAAGTCATTATTTTGATATTAATATTGTAACAGAATGGTAAGGGTGAAACCATGTATAAATACCCCTAGTTTTACTTAGCAAGGTAATTTTTTAATTTTGATCTTATAATTATAATCTTAAGATTAGTCATGATCTTGATATGCATTGTGACCTATGTATGGTGACATTTGATATGTAATGAGATAGAATACTTGTGCTACTAACATACCTTTTGTAATCTTGTTATGGAATCAATGGTACTACCATTCTTTTTCTCAATTTACACCTATCTTTTTACATGATGATTAGTTTAAGTATGGAATAATATCATTTGGATTAGATATACTATGATGTTTTTTGGTCAAAGAACTATGTGCTTACTCAATCACCCTAGTATAGAGAGCTCAATGCATACACCACTATATGATAGAACCAAAGGGAACCAATATTAAGTTACATATGTTAGATGAGTACATGAGGTCATTTATCACATGATATGCTAGTTCACTAGATCATTGGAATACGTATTCTCTTTAGGCACATGACTAGGATAAGTCATACTAGATTAAAAGAAAAAAACCCAATATTTTGGTTTTGTTGTTGGGACTCGTTGCACTTGTTATCATGATGGTAGAAAAATGATCAAGTAAATTTATTTGGAGAATATTTAATGTTGTATTGGTATAGTAGAAGAAAACATTCTACTCTAGTATCTTGAACCAAAATTTTCTACACATACATGGGTAGAGAAATATCTATACGATTCTCTATATGAAACATTATTTTTATAATTTTTTATGCACTTAAATACTTTTCTTTTGGCATATTCACAAAACCATTCAAAAATTATGTGTTGAATGCTTACTAGTCAATAGAGTGTCAGATGGCCTTGGCCAAGTTGGAAACTACTTGGACACAAGTAGTCAATGCTTGGTGGAAGGGAAAACTTAAAATATATATTTTATAATATGCGGTATCCACATATTCTTGTCTGTAAGAATCATAGTTCAACTTCCTAAAATATCTACATGGAATGTATATCAAAAATCTCCCTTTAGAGATTAAAAATATTATGGTTTATTCTAGGCCTAAGAACTTTCCTACAGATGTATAAACTCTATTGCACATGAGCATTATGACTAATGGGGAAATGGATGCATATACATTGGTATGATATTAGGAGTTTAGCATGGAATTTGGGTAATGAGAATTGTAGAAGTGAAAGTATGATGAGGCCAATTACAGGGCTATGAGAGGCAATGGGCTAGTGGGTCAATTAGAGGATATTCAAAGTGCCACAAGAATATGCATGAGAGAAAAAAGGTATAATTAATACCCCTTGACAATGGCATCATACTCTTGAATAACATGGGTATGCATGGAAGAAGCAGGATAAGCATTGATAGTGGAACCCAATCCAAATAGGCCCAATTCCCCCTCCATAGTTCATGCTCATTTGTTTGAGTTTGATGAAATTATTGTAAGAAACTGGGATACTAATAGTACTAAATCTAAGGAATTTGAAGTGAAAATAGTAGAGGAATATTTGGAAGTGTAAGTTTAGCTTAAATATTTACATTGAACATTTATTTTTTCATTACAAGTACAACTTATGACTCACCTTAGAATGCTAAGTGAACCTAATATAAATAGTGGGCAAACTACAAGCCAAACCATATCAAATCAACCTTCATAATGCTAATTTTTCCTAATGCACCTATTGTTATAGGAGGCATGAGAATAAGTACCTATGGTGGTTATGTTGGAGGAAGTTAGGTAGAGGCACTAGAAGATCTATCAAGCCTCCACCATAGGGTTAAGGAGAGACTAGACGAATGCTTAAATAGGGTCCACTACAACCAAATGCACTTATGGTATACTGTGAGATGATGCTTCATCTCCCCAAATACCAAGGCATTAAAAATATAGTAGAACACATTCATAAGTGTGAACTCATTTGACGAGTGTGAGTTATCACTTATTTGAAATTAAAGTCTACTCAGTTTATCACTACTTTATTGTATTGTGCACACAAATGGTATTGTATATTTGACTCTCAATAAATAGTTGTGAATTGTGAATTTTGAAAACTTCATTTCTGAAAGAATTTAACATCCCATAGTATTGATACCCTAAAATATATCAATAAATATCTCACTAAGAGTGTGCACAAGTATGATTCACATTTAAAAATGATTCTTTCACAACTATCATTTGAGATTAACCCAAAACAACATGTTTAATGGTTTGTGTGAATGATGTTACTTCCTTCTCATTGAGATCTATTTTAAAATACCTTGAATAACTCACATGAGGCACTAGAAGCTACTCTCCATGCCAAAGTGATAATAAGTATAGATATGGGGATAAACCCTCTTATGGAGTCTTAGATTGATATTATGGATTCTCAACTAGAGAAAATAACAACCAATAATGCTTATTACAAATGCAGTGGCCTATGGTGTGTTAACTATGATGTGGAGGGCCATAACAAGAATAACTACCCATGGAAGAATGTTCATGCCATAATAAAATAGTATTGTGAGATCTTCCAGGAGGATCATGATGTAATAAGTTATCCTTTTCTTCAGTGTGCTACCCAAGTTAAAGTGTTACTATACTAAAAAATATGTGATGTATACACACATGATACTAATGACTTCCAAGTCATCAATGAGATTCATGAAGCATGCACGAGAGGAAATTTCCAAACTTATGTTGTTAATAATCAAGATATTGGTGGAGGTTGGTTTTTTCAAGGTTAAGGACATGGTAATGGATACGAGGGTGGTCATTTTCCACCTAAAACCTATTATAAGTGTTGATCTCCAGATCACTACCAAAGTGATTTTTTGGTTTACCCAACTTACACTTTTTGTAAGAATGAACATCATTTAGAAGAATGGCTTGGCCTATATCCAATTATCACCAAGGAAAGAAATCAGAAAGCCATTAGAATGATTTGTGTCACAAAAACTCGAGGTTTTTAGTGTATACCTAGCCCTATCATGCCACCACTTAGACCTAAGGTAAATATTACAACACAAAGTGGTGTTCATTCATAACCAACTTCAAATCCACCTATGGAGAAGGTTCAGTGTGAGTAACCTCATTTTCAATAATACCTGATGCTTAAAAATAAAAATAATTATTGCATGACATGATGGCCTTGGTACATGAATTAAAAGGTGAAATTAAGTTTTTGAAGGAGAAGGATGCTACCATGTGTGTTGAGATGCAAAGAGTAACTATCTTGATGGAATTAAGGTAGGATGAATTTTGAGAGATGTGCAAGCTTTTTTTAGTGATAACATCATCCCCCTCCTTAAGAACTAGGTATGACAATAAATGACCAAGACTTCAATGGATCATCATTTGAACCATGTAAAATGATAAGAGACTCATGTCCAAACCAATCTTGAATGTGATAAAGAGGTCATTGTGAATGCATCCATTGATGGTTGGATGATATAAGATATATTAGTGGATACCAACATAGAAGTTAATACTCTCATGAAATATGCCTATAGGAACATGATAATTTCCAATCTAAAACCTTCTATGCACATTTTATTCATGGCCAACAAGACTTGAGCAGTGCCTATAGGCATTATTAAGGATGCCACCATCAAAATATTGGGTGTCTCATTTAAACTTGATTTTGAAGTAATCAGACTATATGAAGATGATGATTTTCTAGCTCTATTGTGTCAACCTTGGTGTTATTATAATAATGCTAACTTGCATTTCAATAAGCAATACATTAGTAGTGGGAATGACACCTAGTGCATGTTTCTCCTCTCAATACAAACCAAGGCCCCCCCTTTGTATAAATAGTTGATGTTGACAAAGATCTCAACAACATTGATAACATCATGAAACAAGGAAAAGAACATCTAGATCCTATTCTTGAAGGTATGATTCAATGGGGTAATACACAATCCATCTCTGATACCACTAGCATTACTCATAAACACTAGGCACATAGAGAATATGATCTAAAAATAAGAGGTTGTGATAAATTTGGTTAATAAGTACATGCTCCATACAAGTTGGTAAAGTGATATGTCTATTTGACTCATTGGTGGAGGCCTAATGAATGCATAACCCTTCCAGTTAGACCAGACACCTAGGCTTCATGGCTAGATCAAGGTTTGGGAGTACTTACAATAATTGGAGGATTACTATGTTTTTAAAAATGAGCGTATGCATGTGCTCCCTATCATACTTCAAGGAATAGTTGTTCATTGGTGGGTTACTCATTATTACAAGTTGTTGACATGGGAATAGGTACATGCTATGATACATCATTAGTTTCATTATGACAACCATGTTCATGCCACACTTAGTTATAATGGTGTTGAGTCCCTGGATGACCATATATCCATCTATGAGAATCTTTGGAATGCTAATGAGACATTTTGAACCAAATCCTTACGATTTCAGGAATTTTATGGTACTCTACATGTTTGGGATAGAGTGTGGTATATTAATCAAGAAACACATAGAGATATGAATACTTGGGATCACATCAAGCATGGTTTTCTCACCACATTTTCATTTTATTCACCATGATCAGATCTAAATTTATTCTTTCATGCAATTTATCTAACAATAGTAGGTGATCAGGCACTAATTGAACATAAAATACATACCATGTATGGTAAAATTGAGGATGATTTGGCTATCTTATAAGAACTTGACACTCCTACCAGTACTTAGTTAGAACATAATTTCTAGTTAGAATATGACCATTGGAAGTAGATCTAGAAGGGTATGCAAATAATTGTATGTCAAGTTGATGAGGGTACTAGCGTTGATCCACTAGAGTTGGAATTTGACCACTTAAACTTACCTATATAATATAGGGTGTGCAATGTTAGAGATAATATGTAATCTAATAAAAAACTATATTTTGTACCACTCCAAATGGTTCAATGAAATATTGCGAGTAGAAAGACACAACCAATATGACCACTATGGGAAATTATTGGTCTAAAGTAGAATTAACAAAAATCTTTGAACTTATATAGGAGTAATAGGAGATTTTCCCATGGAACTACATAGATATGAAATGAGTGCACCAAACATTGGTCAAAATGCATACCAAATTTAGTGGGGGAACTTGATCAATCAAGAAGCAACCATATTGAATGAATCCTAATTTTCACACATACATTAAAGAATAAATTGATGGCATGTTACATGCCAAGGTTATCACTCCCATTGATGAATCTAATGGGTTAGCCCCATGGTAATTAGCATCAATAAGGATGGTTGAATCCAAATTTTCATGGATTATATATAACTCAATTTTGTGTGTTATTAGATGTGAAATTTATACCTTCATTGATGGATTTTAAACCTATCATCAGGTATACATTATTGAGGAAGATAAGGCAAAAACTAAATTTTCCATTAAATTGGGGTGCTTTCTATACAATGATATACCTTTTGGCTTAAATAACACAACAACAGGTTTCTCTCACCTTATGGTGGAAGTCTTTATAGATTTCATCCACAAGTTACTTCAAGTGTATCTGAATGATTAGATTATGTATGAAGTGGTGCATAACCATTAAGCCAACTGATGCCACATGCTTGAGCACTGTCATCAACTTCATATTTCCTTGAAACTAAAGAAGTTCATCTTTTCCACACCTTTTTGGATCTTGTTAGGGAAAATCATTTGTCGAGATGGATTATTCATGGAATCAACCAAGATTATGGTTATTATTCAACTCTCAGCTCCAACCACTTAGTGTGAGTTCCATTCCTTCCTTGGTCACATAGGATATTATCTTAAGTTCATTCATAATTATGCTAAAATCATAGGTCCATTAGAATAATTTATCAAATAGAATGGCCTCTTTCTCTAGATCAAAAGACATCAATGGGTATTTGATGCCTTAAAGGAAAAATTAGTGAAGTCCATGGAGGACCATAGACATATTTTAGTGTGGGGTAAGTTTTAAGATGAATTAAGTAAATCTATAGATGGGAAGAATCATGTATAGAAGGGGCACGCAAGTGAAATAATTTAAGGATAGAAAGACATACAGGAGGTGGTGCATGAATAGAAGTGTGGAAAAATAATGGAAAAGGAAAATCCATTAAAAATGGGTCAAGATGGAAAAATTAGTCACCACCTTTTAAAATAGAAGTTTAAATCCTTTGACAGTTGGCATGCACTATGAGAAAAGTTTAAGGATGGGATAGATGCATTAAATGAAAAAAGTGTTAAGCATAATGTCAAGCATGCCAAATAGACATTGTGGCATAATGTTTGAGGGAATTAATGAGTGAAGTGATGGATGAAGGCATGGGAGAGTAAATGTAAGCAAGTCTTTAAGGATACATAAGGTTAGAGGGTCCTCATTTTAGAACTAATAAAGCTTTCCAATTTATAAAATTTACAAAATTTGAATGAAGCATTTTCAAGCTATATGAGAGTGCATTTATCAAATTGAAATGACAAAATCAAAGATAGAAAGTGGGGAAAAACTCATGAAATTTTAAAAAGAGTGGAATTGTAACTATGGGAACACTTTAGAGAGAGTCTAGGTTGCAGATATCAACATCAACCATTAAAGGAAGCTAAAGTAGGAAGGCAAAATAATTTTAAGTTAGGATGTTAGAATTAAAATGACTAAGAGGTGTGGTAAATAAATATTCAAAAACTTTATTATACAATCTTTCTTAAGTAATCATAGATCATTTAGACAAGCATCTACATCGTAGCAAGCATAAGCATCAATTCACAAGAGCATGAAACATATGAACACAATATGTATATGGGAAAACCTAAAGTATAAGGAAACCCACTGATAATTCAAATGGAATATATTACTATAAGACAAACACAAAATTTAGTTAATCACCAACTTTACATGGAGCACCAACCCTAACTAGCTAAGCACCAACTCAACTAGGCTTTAACAAGCACCCACTTGCAAGGAGGAACCAACCCCCTAGATGACTTAGCACCAAATCAGTCACCTAAAATTATTTATCACCTTTAGAAAACTATGTTTCTCATACAGTATATGATGATCTCATTCTTCATCTCTTCACACACTTATATCCCTCTCAATCTAGCCTTTAGCCTTCTTTGCTTAACTAGCCCTCTTCTTGACTTGATTAGGTAATATGACCTTGATAATCATATCCATAACCTATATTAAATATTTATTAGAGTTTATTTATACTCATATAATAATCTACAATACCTATTTCTGCTCTGCAATATGTTATTTTGTTCTCTTACACTTAACACACAAATAGGCCTAAAAATGCCTAGTATTTATACAAGTTTCTTGTTTCTTTTCCTTCTTAGTTGGAAAAACACATTTACCCTCTTATTTAATCCATGAAAATAATCTTAGGACATCTCATAAACATGTATAAAATTTTATTTGAGTCCCTTTAGGTCTGATATTTCTCAACTAGCCCTTATCTCTACTTTAGGTTTCATGGAGACCTAATCCCATTAGGCTTGCTTAGCACACGTTACCCTTTGATCTTATTGGAGAACATTTAAACACCTTAAATGATATAAAAACATCATATTACATCCCAATATACCCATTATAATTTAATCTATTATCCATATCTTAAACCACTACTTGGAGCACACCATTAGTCCTATCTATATTAGGCATGTGCATACCTAGAAAGTTTGTCTTGAAAAATTGAAGCATAAACACAAAGTTGAAAAAAAACCATGGAAAAAAATACATATACATAATATACATGAACTTATAGTAATAAAAATGTTAATTATATTAATAACCTAATGTAAAAGGACTCAAACCCTTCTCTGCAAGTAACTCACTCAGAACTGCCAACTAACCTAAAAACATAGTCATGTAAGTTTAAAATTATGAAACCTAAAGGGAGAAATAAAAGGAATTATAATTAATTAAAATTATATTATAAAATACCTATAATAACCTAAAATAAATAGATAATAATCTCTAATAGAAACTATTGGTCTTACAGACCGATTTGTTGAACTTCTCTCTCATGGTCCTTACTTAGCTAAACAAGCCATTTTGGATTTGATGTTTTAACCTATTATAATAACTCTAAAACAATATAAAAATAATTTATAGGTCATTAAATTCTAAAAAAGCAACACCATGTTAATTAAATTCATAAAATTATGTCAAATATCCTCCAACTCATCACTGCAACTTGTTTACCTAGATCTGCCACTTTACCTTCAAACACAATCATGGTGATAATGAATTTCAACACACGTATAGACACTTTTAGGGACTTATTATGTACATGTATAATATTATGAGATCATTAGGTAAATATAAGATATAAATATACCATGGTCAATTAAAAATATTGGTCTTCCAAACCAATCTCACAACCTTACACCTTCACTGTCTCATTTGCACGAGACAGGTCAACTTATGAGCAACAATTTCATCATATCCACTAACCAAAAAACATATATAACATTAACATGTATTAAATTTATTTAAAAACTTATCCATTCATTTTTATTCATCCCTACTCCATGATAACACTTCCTTAATCAACTTCTCACTTCTGCCTTGTTTTCTCATTGTTTGCACCATTAGGCCTTTTAGAAATAGGTCAACTTACATGATTAGTTTAGAAAATATTAGGACTATATCCTTCTCATAAACCACCATGAACATCAAAAAAAAGTCTCAAGCTTAAACCTTCATTCATTTATCAACTTTGACTTGGGTAAATTTGATGTCTACAACAAATCTATGAGAAATAAGGCTTTTTTTGTAGGGTCCACTCACTCCCCTAAAAAACCAATCACACCTAGAGGTTCCTAGGATATTTGATTAAAAAATAAAATCAATTAAATATCCATTACAAACCATTCTAGGATATTTTTATCAAGATATTTCTCATTGCGTCAATTTAGGGTTTTAGAAAGGGTTAACATTATTTCTGGTGTTAAAGATTGTTCATAAAGTTTAGCCCCTTATTCCAGAAACCAATGCTTATAAATTTGATATAGGACCATTAAAAATATACCATTAATATATTAATTTCCCATGTATAAGATACATGTGCTAATGATTACTTTAAATTCCTTCTTGGGTTGAGAATACTTCATTTTATGCACACAAGAGACCTCAAAACACTTTTTTTTGCCTTTTATTGCAAAATTTGACGTCATAATTGGTCAACATACTTGAAAAAACATGACACACCTATTTAAATTCTCACTTGTTCATATTTTTTTTGGAAACTGATCATGATACTCCATCTGATTACCATCTCTCTTTCTTTGCTCTTTAGGCCTTTAACCTGCAAGTCACATTAGGCCTTAAAACTGACCTTCAAGCCTCTTTCCATGTACTCAAAACCTAAATAATATGATAAATAAACCTATCACATGCATAAATACTTATTTTCATCCTTTATATGTCTTGACAACACTTCATGGTACCTCATTAGGTCAATCAGGGTCTAGAACTAGTCTAGTTACACGTTAGGTCCGTAGGAGTTACCCCTATAAGCTCATCTTGAAACACACCTAAGTGATCTAATGCCTCATATGGATAATAAAGCAACCCTATACTACATATAATGCCTCTTTTTATCCATATCATCAAGACACTAAGTTCATACCTTCTCATAAGGTCTCTTCATGTAAAGACCAGTGTCATGACTAGGCTTCTTAATCACTTGAATTGTTTAGCTAGGACAAACATTTTCCAAGAATTGGCCTTTCTGACCAGGTATTAAACTTTTGAAAACTAACCTTGAAACACTCCTTTATGATTCTACACCTTGATCACATGCTTTTAATTCTCCTTAGATAATGTCATACATTTCTACACACCTATTCGTGCTCATCATGTACATGCTTGTTATGACTAGGCTTCTTAAGACACCTATTACTCAAAACATGCTTACCTTGACCTGATCATCAAACCTCTTTGTGAAAACACTAATAGTTATCAATTTGACCTAAATCATGACATTGACCTTAGATTAATCATTAGGTTTCCTTAAAATTCTTTCTTGATAGAGAAACAATAGGTTGCCCTCAAATTCTCTCTTGCCACATGGATTTCTTGTCACATACCACTTCACCGTGCATCTTTACTAGATGTACCTTGACATAAATGACATAAAATTTGACCTTGACATTAATGACATCAACCTTAGCCTTGAAATCAATGATAATACTTCTCAACAAACTCCCCCTTTTTCATTTATGGTTAATCATTCTTCAAACTGATCACCCTCATCTCCCCTAGTCTGGTCAATCTCCCTTCTTGGACTTTCTCCCTTTATGACATTAATGACAAAGGGTCCTATATAGACTACCATATATAACCATACCTTCTTTCTACAAGATCTCAACACACAAAATATGAAGTATTAAAGTAACATTATCCCCCTTACTCTATGCATACCTTCTTTAAAATAACTTATATTACAATCCCACTTCTCAACATAGATCAAACTCAGTCACAAACCTAAGTTGTTCCCCCTAAAATTAAGCATCTACCATGCTTATGCAAACTAAATAGTGTCTCCATAGATCCTAATGGATTCACCTCTTTACATAGAGAACTAAAACATTACACTTTCAGGAGATTCCTAGATCTACTTGCTCTCATCTGACTGAATGTTCTTCAATACCATTTTAGGCTTGATGTGAATTATAGGTTTGATATCTTCATCATCCATTTGATCATCAATGTTGACTGACAATAGGAATTCCTAACTTTATTTCACATTTAAATCATACTCTATCATATCAAGTAGTCCACTTGAGCTTATAGACTAATAGTGACTCATCTTCATTATCTTTGGTTTTCAAACATTAATTTTTCTTCTCTCTAGCACTCTAGAGGCTTAAAACTTCCTTTTTTGACTTAATGGCCTTCTAACCTTATTAGTAAATTTTTTTGTAATGTGTCCTAAATCATGACAACTGTAACAAACCACCTTATAATACCTCTTGACTACTGTGAGCTATTAACCCTTCCATAGTCCCATGAGTACTCATTCTTGGAGGGTCTTCTACATTTTCTTGCTCTATTACCAAACTTATTGCACACAAAAAAATAACCATTTAATGAATTAGCATACCTTATAGCATTGGGTTGTTTGATAGGTATTTTCATGTTGACCTTCTTATCTTCAATAGTCTTCTCCTTGACTTGAGGTGCCTCTTTTTGGTCTTCTTTAAAACTAAGACCTATCTTGTCACTTGTAGACTTTGTAATACTCAAGATATCATCTAAAGCCTCAATGTTCTTTTCAAACTTCACAAAGGTCCTCACTTTTCTAGATGCTTGATTCAACTCAACTTTCAAGGATTCTATTTTAGTTTAATACCTAGTGCATTCTTCGTCTTTAGTCTTTAGGCTTGCATTGACTACCTCCATATATTCCTCAAATTGATTGATGATCTCATCATACTCCTTGGAAGTGTTACTCAGCCTTTCCTCAAATAAGCCAATCTACTCCTCATAGTCCTTAACTAAAGATCTTAGTTTGTGATTCTTTTTCCTTTAGAACTTCAATTCTTCTATGGCACTTACCAATTTTGAATTAAGATATAATTCGACTTCTTCTTCATCTGATTCTACATCAGCCATAATGCCTTTCCCACTTGAACCACCCTAATTGTTTGATTCTATGGCCATAAACAAGGTTTCACTATTGTCATGTTCAGGTTCATGACTACCATCATCACTATCAGATGTACTTGAGTCACTTACATCAGAAGAGTTGTCTTCGTTATTGTATAAGCTTTTTTTTGTTTTTGAAAGTTCCTTTTCTACCTTCATACTTCTTGAACTCCTTTTTGTTATTAGGCTTATATGTATTCTTTTCATCTATATGATGTTCATCATGTTCTTCATTATGCTCAAATTTATCCTTGTTAGGACACTTGGATGCAAAGTGACCAGTCTTTCCATAGTTGAAACATTTGAAGGGAAACTTACCTTTGTACTTACGAGATCCAAACCTCAAATTCCTTGTAAACATGGCTATCACTAATCATTATCAACATCTAAGCATTTCTCATTCTTGACCTTATTATTTTTTGACTTATTTTCAACTTTGAAAGTTGTTTCCTTCTTGAGATGTCTTCCTTCATTAGTTCTCATCTCATAGGCACTTAAAATGCCATGAAGTCCATCCACCTCTAGCTTTTCCAAATCTTACATTTCTTCTATTGTAGACGCCTTAGAGTCAAACTCAGGAGTTAGTGATCTCAAGTCATTTTAAACAACTGTAGATTCTTTCACCTCTTCTCCCAATCCTTTAATGACTTTAACAACTTCATCAACCTTCAATAAGTAATAGGTAATCATTTCATCTCCATACTTTTAAACTATCTCCAATCGGTCTAAAACTTTTTCATCTTCACCTTAGTGTCTCCTTCATAGGTATTCAATTTATCCCATATATCTTTGACCGATACACAATGAATTACCTTCACAAGCTCTTCCTTTGATAGGTCACAAAGAATGGCATTCAATGTCTTGGAGTTGTTTTCACTAGCCTTCATACCTACTACTCTATTGGTGGAATATAAGGAGCAATATATCCATCCATAAATGACTACCAAATATCATGTCCTTGTGACATCAAGTATATCTTCATGCTGACATTCCAAAAAGGCATAGTTAGATCTATTAAAAAGTGGAGCTTTACTAGTAGAGAAACCACTTTGAGCTTGTTGATTATCCATCTTTGCTTCTAGGATATCCTTTAGGCTTTTATACCTACTTCAAAGGACCAAGATCTGATACCAAATGTTGGAAGACAAATGACTAAGATGAGGGGTTGAATCAGTCTTCAAAAAAAAATCTTATACAATCTTTCTTAAGCAATCATAAATCATTTAAACAAGCATAAGCATCTTAGCAAGCATAAGCATCAATTCACAAGAGCATAAAATGTATAAACACAATATTTATGTGGGAAATCCTAAATGGGAAGAAAATAAACCAATGATGAAAATGGAATATAGTTCTATAAGACAAACACCAACTTTAGTGAAGCACCAACTTCACATGGAGCACCAAACCCAACTAGCTAAACACCAACTTAGTTAGGCTTTAACAAGCACCCACTTGCAAGGAGGCACCAACCCCTTAGATGAATCAGCACCAAATCATTCACCTAAAAAACTTGATCACCTTTAGAACATTATATTTCTCATACAAAATGATGATCTCCTTCTTCAGCTCTTCACATACTTTAACCCCTCTCAAACTGGCCTTTAGCCTTCTTTGTTGAACTAGCCCTCTTCTTGACTTGATTAGGTCATATGACCTTGATCACCATACCCATAACCATTATTAAATATTCATCATATATCCTCTACACTCCTTTAATGGTCTATAATACCTTCTTCTCTTAAATATGTTATTTTGTTTGTTTACACTTAACACACAAATAGGCCTAAAAATGCCTAATATTTATATAAGTTTCTTGTTCATATCCTTATTAGTCAAAGAAACACCTTTACCCTATTAGGTCAGACATGAAATATGATTTGAGTCTCTTTAGGTCTGATCTTTCTCAACTAGCCCTTATCTCTTCTTTAGGTCTCATGGAGACCTAATCCCATTAGGCTTGCTTAGCACACATTACCATTTGATCTTATTAGAGAACATTATAACACTTTAAATGGAAGAAACACATCATAATAAATCCCAATAGACCCTTTCTAAGCTCATATAGGCTCCATAACACTTTTTTTAAATCTCAAACCACTACTTAAAGCACATCATTAGTATTGTTCATATTAGGCCTGTGCATATGTAGAAAGTCTATCTTGAACAATTGAAGCATAAACACAAATTTAAAAAAAAACTATGAAAAAATATATATACATAAGATACATGAACTTAGAGTCATCGCCATGTATATTAGACTTAATAAACTAAGGTAAAAAGACTCAAACCCTTCTCTATAAGTAACTCACTTAGAACTGCTAATTAACCTTAAAATATAGTCATGGAAGCTTGAAATTCTAACACCTAAAGGGACACATATTGGAGAATTATCAATGATGTCATGATTATGTTCAAGTGAGTGGATGAAGAGCCTTGATAGTCTAAGTGATAATGATAAAGTGTGCAATGTGCTTGTCTTGATATGCTTGAAGGAGGCTTGGTTGATCTTCAGTTTTGACATGGTTAGAGATGTTCAAGGATGAATATGGATTATTGAGCAAGTGAAAGAGGTCCCTAAGATGCTTTATAATATTAGAGTGCTTTTGTGCACGAGTATATTTTATATTGTTGATTTTTATTTGATTCTAGACATTTTGGGTCTAGTGGTAGAAAATTTGAGTAGGTAGTTTGTTGACATCACCCTTTCCACATGTGGATGAGTTAGGAGGATTTGGTCATATATTTGTGATCACATTAGTCCCTAATTTTTATGCACTAAATCTCAAGTCATGCACCTAAGTGCAGTCAAATATATGTGAGTGTAAAGTTGGGATCTTAGGCATTTTAATAGTGTTTTCTATATTCAAATAGAGTTGACTAAGCATGTTGATGATGTCAGCATTCATACACATGAAGGTTTTAGGAGGAAATGGTCACATGGGTTTGTTTAGTAATGTGCCTAGTTCTTATGTATTGAATCTCATGTCATGCACCTAAGCATGATAAAATATATGTAAGAGCAAAGTTGGGATCCTAAGTAGTTTAACATTATTTTCCTAGAGCCAAATTTGGATGAGGCAAGAAAGAGTCGAGTAAGTAGTTTGGGGATGGAATATATCACACATGTGGACATTTCAGAATAAGATGATCATATGGGTGTGTTTAATTTTGTGCCTAATTATTTTATGCTAAATTTTATATCATGCACTAAAGTACGTCAAAAAATATGCATGTGCCAAATTGGCTTTCCAAGAAATTATTGACATTATTGGCTTTGTGGAAAAAAAATATGAGTGATAAGATTAATGGAATTATATCTTTCTCATGTTAAGGTTTCAGGAGCAAATTGACACATGGTTGGATTCTCCTATGTGAGGAGATCTTATGGTCCAAATTTTGGAACATGAGCTTGAGCAAAGCAAAGATATAGAGGTGCAAATTTTACCTTACAAATAGATTTCAAAGGTTACCATAGTCATTTTTGTACAAGTTAAATTTTGAGAAACATCAATGGAGCATATTTCTCCAAAAAGTCAGGAAGCAATGAGATGGTACCAAGTGTTCAATGTTTAAAATTGAGTAGAGATAAAGATCGAGCTTCTTCAAAGGATCAATGATGAGTGGGTGATCCTATAGATAGATATCAATGGTGCAATTTAAATTCAAGAGTTGAAAGTGATAGTTGCCTAGCAAAGTTAAAGCTAAGACAATCTTGAAGAAATCAACAAAGCACATGAGGTCAATGTTGCCAGATTGCATAAGATGAGGTTAATTATTCAAGGGTTAATATTTGGGAATTGACATATTATGAATTAAATTTCAAATAATATCAATGGTGCATGTTTAATCTGAGTAGTGAAGACATGAGATGCAAGCATAGTGTTTGAAGTTTAATTGTGACTGTTTGCTTTTGAATATTTGAATTTGTAAAGGAAAAACTAATGCTCTATATTTTGGCTATATATTTCGATCTATGTATAATTTTCCCATGATCTAAAAATAGAACTTGTATAGGAATAAAATATGCATCTAAAAATATAGATTTGAATATTTTAAAGTGTATACAATCATAGTTATGAAGGTTAAAATTTGACTATGTGTTTATGTGTATTCTACAAGTAACCCAAGAATATTGTTCAAGCTTGTTTTGAAATTTCTTGATGAATTGGATATTGGGGAGTATTTTATACTCCATGAGTATGATCTATGTTCATTATGAAGTTTTGACCAATCATATTTAGTATGAACAAAGGTTTAGACGTCGATTATGTATTCATTCATGGTGACTTTGTGCACAAAATGTTGTTTAAGTAAATTATGCTTAAGTAGAAGGGTACTATGTTGGTTATTGGCACTTGAGGGGGACCTATAGATCATATTTAATGGGTCCATGCTTTTTTAATTGTTTTTGTGTTCTTTTTTTGTTTGATGAAGTGATAAATAGGTGAATAGGTCTCCATGAGACCTATAAGAGCTACAAGGGCCTAATTTGAAGGTGTAGTTGCTAAAGGGTGACCCATAGATGATATGGATGACTTATGAAGGTTGTATTGAGTTGTGTCTTTATATTATATATGCCTTTAGGTTTAATTCATGATTAATATCTAACCAATATGTTGATAATCATGATAGCTCTATAAATGGTCAAACCAAATGTATTGGTTTCTAGACTTTGAGAGAGACTTATGTGTGGAATTTGCATTTGAGAGTATAGAGTTGTGAAGTGAAGGAAAGGGTGGGTTATATGTGGATGAGTTGAAGAGAATAAAAAATTGAGAACTATTTGTATGACCTGTATGTCATAATTATATTGGTAAAATAGTGCTCTTGTTGTTTGAGTATGAGTGAAGGTAAAGAGTGATAATCATAGGTTCATCATCAAGTGTTGAAGACATTAGTTCAAAAGTGGACATGTTCATAGGTGTTTTTATGGAATCTCAACATCTAATGGGGTCACAACCCACTTTCAAGGTAAAACTTGCTAAAATTATAATTGTTGTGAAAACTCAGCTAGACAGGGGTGGTAACACCTTGTGGGATTGTAGTCTCACTAAATAAGGGATGGTCATTCCTTAATCAGTTATAGCTAGTATAAAGTGGTTCTTTTTATTATAAGATAGTAGTCCAATTATAGGTTCTAATGGATTTTCTCCCCCAAAAGGTTTTTCCATATATGTTGTGTGTTATGTGATTGATCTTGCATTGTCTCTCTTGCTCATTGCTATAAATGATGTGTATGCTTCATGAATGTTTATGGTAATTGATTAAGAACTTGAAAGGATTGAAATTGAATTTGGATTTTTTAGGCTCACTGATTCAGCCCCCCTCTCAATAATTTTACCTCTAATAACTAGTATTAGAGTAAGTCTTTTGGTAAAGGCTTGATAGCTTGAAGGTGATCCAAGGTACAATATGGGTAGTCATCAAGGAGGTTTCTCTACTAAGCAATCACCGATGTTCAATGGATACAATTATACTTTTTGGAGTGCAAGGATGAGGACATACATTGTGTCCCTAGGTTTTGATGTATGGAAATCTATTTTGGATGGTTATATTGCTCCTACCACTCCTTTGTTTAGTGCTACAGACAAGAAAATGTTTGAAAATAACTCTAAGGTAATGAATGTCATCACTTGTGATCTTACAAAGACTGAGTTCATCAAGGTAATCCATTATAAATCTACTAAAGAGATATGGGACAAAATGCAAATCATTTATGAAAGAGATTCAAAAAATAATCTTGTTAAGTTACAAAATCACAAAAGGAAATTTGAAAGTCTCAAGATGAAGGAAGAAGATTCTATGGCATCCTTTCTATAGAGAGTTTATGAGATTGTGAACATCATCATAGGTCTTGGATAGAACCTTAAAGAGGCTACTATAATTTAAAATGTTTTAAGGTCTCTATCTCTCAAGTTTGATCCAAAAGTTTTTACTATAGAAGAAAGTCATGATATTACTCAATCGAAGATGGATCAATTGCATGGCACCCTTACTACCTATGAAATGAGAGTAAATGATAATATGCCACCAAATAAGGAAGTAACATTCAATATATAAATGAAATCAAAGAAAAAGTTTTGAGGTAAGAAACCCAAAGAGGATGACATATCTAATATTGATGAAGATGAACTAATTGCTTTAATTACTAGGAAATTAAACACAGACTCAGTGAAGTATAAGGGTAAACTACCCTTCAAATGTTTCAATTATGGAGAGGTAGGACATTTTTCTCATAAGTATCCTCATAATCATGATAATAATGGTGATGAAGAGCATGGTGAAGGCCAAAATGAAGACAAGAAGATGTATAGGGAGAAAGGATTCATAAATTATAACATCAAGAAGAAATCCTTCAAGAATAAGAAGAGTCTATATACTAAAGAAGATTGCAGCTCATCAGTGAGAGTGAAGACAGTGACTACGAATATGATCATGAAGATAATGGTTTTGTTGAAGATGAAGCTCTATTCATGGTTGAGGAAGTAAGTTGATCACATCAAAAAGAATATAATTGGAGTGATTCAGATGATGATGAAGATGAGATGGACTAAGACTACATTGACACATGTTCTTGAAGAACTGAAGATTGAGAAGAAGATCAATAAGAATATGAAGTCTCAAATCAAATACTATGAGGAGAAATTCAATGTGTATGAATCAAGATTGAATGAAGATGCTAAGGAATATGAAGATATGGTCAAACATCTTAGTTTTCAATTAAAAATCCTATCTATAAGCCTAAAATCTAAAGAAGATGAATTTTTAAGGTATGTTTCTAAAAATGAGTCTTTGAAATATAAGTTAGAGAAGACATCTAGTAAGGTGAAGACATTTTTGATATTTGAAGATATCTCATGTGATCTAGACAATAATCTGAGTGGTTACAATCATGTTAGTGATAGAACTAGTCTTGGATATGAAGAATAATAAATGAATGTAACTCAAGACAAAATGAAGACTAATGTGAACCAAGACAATAGTACTTTAATGACAAACATTAGACAAGGAATGAAGGTGCTGGAAAAATAATGACAAATTAGATCAGATAGCCAAATGCCATGAGGTATGCAAGATTCAATGGTTACTATTACACATGTAATCAATTTGGTCATAGGGTTATAGAATGCAAGAGTCTTGTTAGAAATGAGTTTTCATGGAACTATGAGGGGGGTCTTCGATCAAAAGGTGTGAACAAAGTTAAGTGATTCAACTATCTTGATGTGGGACACTTTTCAAACCATTGTACACATAAGATTAGTCAAGATACATTTCTTTCAAAAGGTATAGTTCGCCTCAAATGTCAACAAAGATGTCACATTGATAGATTATGCAAGAAAAAGCCTACAAGATGGAATAAGTTTAATCAGACTCCTAGAGTGTAAGAAAGAAGGAAAGTTAGCACATAGAATCCAAAGGTGACAAGTGTGAGTCATGATGAGTCTACAGGTCCAATTAATCTATTTGATGTGGTGAAAAAAGCTACAAAAGTTGAAGAATGCCAAGAGGTCTCATTGTCTACTCATGTGAGTGAAGAAACCAAGATCAAAGAAAAGACCAAGATATTGGTTGAGGGTAGTTTCAAGTTGTGTATGGATCCAAGTGAGCATATCATTATTTTTTATCATGGTTCATACAATGAATATCAATTATTTTTGCCTAGTGATGAGGTTTCAAGTTACAAGGAGGATTTTATAGATGAAAAGGTATGTCATGAATCTTTGTTATCTCCATGTATTATCAATCCAATTATAGAAGAGAAGGAGAATGTTGTAGTGGTTGAGAATGTTTCTCCTCTCAAGCCTAAGAATAAGAAGAACTACATGTATCAAATGACTAAGGAAGAGAAGTAATATGAGGAGTTGTGGGCAAATCCTAGTTTCACATTGTTCTAGGACATTGTGAAGTAGGGTGTCTCTACTTATGCTTCTTAGGAGACATCTTTCTTGAGAAGAAGCAAGTTTGTGTGCTCAAGATCATAATGGCAATCTGTACAAAGACTTGTGTTGATCTTATAAGGTCATTAGTTAAGGTGGAGAAATAATTTCATGAATTTATTCTGAGGTTTGTGAAGGAATTGTAGCATAGGGTAAAAATGGGTGTTTTCAGGTGGACTAATGAGATTAATGGAATGTCAAGAAGGGTTTGGTGCTCATATTTTTTTGTGCATTTTTTTGTGATGTTCTTTAGGTGTTTTTGTGTTTTGAATGTTTATTGAAGTTAAATTGAATTTTTTTGAGTGCTCTTAATTTTATCAGTTTTGCCTTAAGGGCATAGGAAGTCAATGTTCCCAAAGGTATGGAGGCTCAAATTTTGGTCCAAAAGTGTGTGATGGCTATCTCCAAATGTGTAAGAAGTTTTAGAAGTGGATGTTGACTAGGAGGTTTGTTGACTCGGTTTGTTTTAAGATTTTAGGGTTTTAAGCTATGTTATAAAAGTGGTTTTCCTTATGAGTTGAGGTCTGATGCTTCTTAATAGGTTAAATGGGCCAAATGGGTTGTCAAATCAAGCTTCAAAAATATCTAAAGGTTTGTTTATTTCAAGTTATTCATGTTTTTGTCAAGATGGAGGCCTAATTAGTAAATTTGTCTATGAAGGAAGTATGTTACAAAGGATGATCTAGGTGATGCACATTATTGTGTATGATGGGGCATATGAGATTGATCCATATATGAATATTTAGGTCTTGAATCTTTGTCTATTAAAATTTGTTGACTCTGTAAGTTCCAAGTATGGCTACAAGGAGACTCGATAGGCCTAGTTTGAAAAAAAGTGATTTTTACTAAGTTTATCTAAAATATCAAGGTATGCTTTTTTTAAGGAGAATTATCAAGTTGGTTGAGAGCATGTTTCCTTTTTGGTGAGTGTCATGAAGTTTTAGTGGTGGTCCTTATGGTAGCTTGAGAGAGAAGGCTAGTGTGCATGTGTGGTGGTTCTTCATGGTGTATGGAGATCTAAAGATTATCATGTGATGAAATGGCTTAAAAATCTTAGGGTGAGTCCCTTTCAAATGTTTCTTGGTGAGTTCCATCATATTTAAGTACTTTTTTGTGTTTTTTCTTCATTGGTTGCAGTGCTTGGTTGAAGAGAGCATTGGCATAGAACAAGAGGAAATTTTCAAGGAAAAAAGAGGTAGGATCAAGGTAAGAGGGAGTTTTTATCATATTTATAAGGTGGTAATCTCCTATTTTTTGTCTTTTTATATCCTTAGGATCAGTTGGCTCCCACTTTGTCATTTTGTCAAAGGGGGAGAAAGTTCTTATTGTGAGAGTGCTTAAAGAGAGAGAAGGAAGGCGAGTTGTATATTGCTATATATGATGGTTGTTGACATCAATGAAAAAAGGTAGATTATTGGAGATTTTTAAATGATGTCATGATGATGTCTAGGTGAGTGTATGAATATCCTGGATATTCTAAGTGACAATGAAAATTTGTGCAATGTGATTATCTTAATATGCTTGAAGGAGGCTTGATTGATCTTCAGTTTTGGCATGGTTAGAGATGTTCAAGGATGAGTATGGAGTATTGAGCATGTGAAATAGTTCCCTGAGATGTTTTCTAAGCTTTGAGTGCTTGTGTGCATGAGTAGTTTTTATTTGGTTGATCTTTGTTTTCTTTTAGACATTTTGGGTCTAGTGGTAGAAAAGCTGATTAGACAGCTTGCTGACATCACCATTACCACATGTGGATGATTCATGAGGAGTTGGTCATATGGTTATAATTAAATTAGTCCTTAGTTTTTATACACCAAATCTTAGGTCATGCAGCTAAGCACAGTCAAAGATATGCAAATAGGGGCTCTCAAGTATTTTGATAGTGTTTTCTATGTTCAAATAGAGCCAAGTAAGCATGTTGATGATGTTATAATTTTCACACATGAAGGTTTCAAGAGGAAATGGTCACATGGGTTTGTTCAATATTATGCTTAGTTATTATGCACTAAATCTTAGGTTATGCACCTAAGCACAAAAAATATATATATAAGTGAAAATTTAGGTTCCCAAGTAGTTTGATGTTGTTTTTCCATAGCCAAATTTACATGAGGAAAGAAAGAGCCGAGTAAGTATTTTGGTGATGGAATATCTCACACATGTGGATGTCTCAAAATAATATGATTATATGGGTTTGTTTAGTTTTGTGCCTAGTTATTTTTTACTAAATTTTAGATCATGTACTAAAGTGCATCAAAAGATATGCATGTGCAAAGTTGGCCTTCCAAGTAATTCTTGACATTATTGGTTATGTGGCAGAAAAATATGAGTGAGAAAATTAATTGCATTATATCTCACTCATGCAAGGGTTTTAGTAGAAGATTGACACATGGTTGGATTATCCTATGTGAGGAGATCATATGGTCCAAATTTTAAAACATGCACTTGACTGAAGCAAATGATATGGAAGTGCAAATTTGACCTTACAGATAGATTATAAATGTTCCCATACTTATCCATTTTTTCACAATATAATGTTTGAGTAACATCAACAAAGCACATTTCTCCAAAAATTTAGGAAGTAGTGAGATGGTGCCAAATGTTCAATGTTTAACATTGTGTAGAGATAAAGATAGAGCTTCTTCTAAGGATCAATGATGAGCAGGTGATCATACAAATAGAGATCAATGGTGAACTTTAAATTCAAGAGGTCAAAGTGATATTTGTCTAGCATAGTTAAAGCTAAGACAATATTGAAGAGATCAATGAAGTGCATGAGGTCAAAGTTACCAAATTACACAAGATGAGGTCAACTATTTGAGGGTTAACATTTGGGTATTGATGCACTATGCATTAAAGTTTAGAGAAGATCAACAGTGCATGTTTAATATAATTAGCAAGGACATGAGATAAGAGTGTAGTGTTTGAGATTTAACTATGACCATTTACTTTTGAATATTTGAATTTACAATGGAAAAACTAGTGCTCTATATTTTAGCTATATATTTTGATTTATGCAAGGTTTGTTCATGGTGTAAAAATAAAAATTATAGAGGATTCTGAGATGCATTTAGAAATATAGATTTGAAAGTGTATGCATTCATAGTTATGAAGGTTCAAGTTTGATTGTGTGTTCATGTGTATTCTTCAAGTAACCTGAGAAGATTGTTTGAGCTTATTTTGATATTATTTTGATATATCTTGATGAATTATCTATTAGAGAGTATTGTATATTCCATGAGGATGATTTTTATGTATTATGAAGGTTTTACTAATCATATTTAGTATGAACAAAGGTTTAAAATTTGAATTTGTATTCGTTCATGGTGATTGTGTGCACAGAATGTTGTTTGAGAAAATTGTGCTAAAGCAGAAGGGTAATATGTTGGTTGTTAGAACTTAAGAGGGACCTATAGATCATATGGAATGGGTCCATGGTTTTTGAAGTGGTCATATGTTCTTGTTTTGTTGAATGAAGTGTTATATGGGTGAATAGGTCTCCATGAGACCTATAAGAGCTACAAGGGCCTAATTGAAAGGTGTAGCTACTTAAAGGTGACCCATAGATGCTATGGCCAACATATAAATATTGTATTGAGTTGTGTCTTTGTATTATAAACTCCTTAAGGGTTAATGCATACCTAATGGTTGACCAAGATGTTGATAATCATGATATATCTATAAATGGTGAAACCAAATGTGTTGGTTTATAGACTTTGAGAGAGAATTGTGTGTGGAATTTCAATTTGAGAGTATAGAGTTGTGAAGTGAAGGAAAGGGTGGGTGCCCTATGGACGAGTTGAAGAGTATGACAAATTGAGAACTATTTGCATGACCTATAGGTCATAATTTTTTTGGAAAAATAGTGCTCTTATTTTTTTAGTATGATCAAAGGTGAAGAGTGATAATTATATTTCCATCATTAGGTGTTAAAGACATAAATTCAAGGGTGGATGTGTTCATAGGCGTTATTGTGATAGCTCGGCATCTAAGGGGGTTAGAACCTCCTTGTTAGGTGAAACTTTCTAAAAGTCTAATTGTTGTGGAAGTTCAAATAGATAGGTGTGGTATCACCTTATGGGATTATAGTGTCACTAAATAAGGGGTGTTATTTCTTTGATCAATTGTAGCTGGTCTAAATTGGTTCTTATTATTATAAGACAGTAGTCCAATTGTAGTTTCTAGTGAGTTTTTTCCCCCAAGAGGCTTTCCCACATATGTCATGTGTTATGTTATTTCTATTGAATTTTTATCTCTTCCTCATTGTTATGAATGATGTGTATGCTTCATGAATGCTTATGATAATTTATTAAGAACTTGAAAGGATTGAAATTGAAGTTGGATTTTCTAGGCTCACTAATTCACCCCCCACCCTCTCAATGATTCTACCTCTAAAAACACATAGAAGGACTTATAATGCATTAAAATTATATTATAACATCCTTATAACAACCTCTAATAAATATATCATAAGCTATAATGGAAACTATTGGTCTTGTAGACCAATATGTTAACCTTCTCTCTCACAGTCCTTACTCAACTAGACAAGCCATTTTAGATTTGATGTTTCAACCTCTTGTACTTACTCTCATACCTTATAAAGAGAATGGATATGTCACTCAAGTCCCTAAAAAAACACCATGTCCATTAAATTTATCAACTTAAGGAAAAGAGCCTCCAACTCATCACTATAACTTGCTTACCCAAATCTGCCAATTTACCTTCAAACATAGTCATGGTGATAATGACTTTCAACACCTGTGTATAACTTTAATGGAATTTTTATGCATTTGGATGATATTATGAGATCATTATGTAACTATAATATATAAATAGACCATGGTCAAGTGATAATATTGGTCTTCTAGACCAATCTCACAACCTTACACCTTCATTATCTCATTTGCACTAGTGAGCAATAATTTCATCATATCCACTAATCACCAAAACATATATACAACATGAAAATGTATCAAAAGTATTTAAAAACTTCTAAATTCACTTGGATTCATCCTTTTTGCAATATAACACTTCCCTAATCAAATTATCACTTCTACCTGGTTTTATCATTGTCTGCACCATTAGGCCTTTTAGCAATAGGTCAACTTGCATGATCAATTTAGAACATTTGAGGAATAGATCCTACTTATAAACCACAATTAAAATTAAATACAATTCTCAATATTCATATTTAATTCATTTATAAACTTTGACTTGTTCAGCTCTAACTGCTACAATAAATCTCTAGGAAATAAGGCCTTTCTTGTAGGGTCCACTCACTCCCCTAAAAAACCAATCACACCTGAAGGTGCATGGTAAAGTTTAATAAAACCTAAAATAACTTAAATATACATTAAAAACCATTTTGGGCTATTTTTATCAATATCTTTCTCATCTAGTCAATGTTAGGGTTTTAAAGAGGGTTAATATTGCTTTTAGTGTTAATGATTATTCATAAAGCTGAGCCCCTTATTATAGAAACCAATGATTGGAAATTTGATATAAGAACCTTACCCATATACCATTAATATATTAGGTTTTGATGTAGATATTACACATGCCAATGAGTACTTGAAAGTCATTCTCGAGTTGAAAATCCTTCATTTTATGCACATAAGAGACCTCAAAACACTTTTTCTTGCCTTTTATTGTAAATTTTGACATAAGAATTTATAAACATACTTAAAAAAACATGACACACCTTTTTAAATTCTCAATTTTGCATAATTGATTTGTAAACTGGTCTTGATACTCCATCTGATCACCATTTCTCTCTTTGCTCTCTAGGCCTTTGACCTGCAAGTCACATTAGGCCTTGAAACTGACCTTCAAGCCTCTTTCCATGTACTCACCACATAAATCACATTTTAAATAAACATCTCACATGTAAAAACACTACTTTTCATCCTTAATAGGTTTTGACAACACTTCATGGTACCTCATTGGGTCATGTAGGGTCTAGAACTAGTCTAGTTACATGCTAGGTCTATAGGTCTTACCCCTATAATCTCACCTTTAAGCACACATGAGTGCTCAAATGTCTCATATGAATACTCAAACAACCCTATAATACCTCTTATGTCTATTTTTATCCATCTCATCAAGCTACTAATCTCGTACCTTTTCACAAGGTATTTTCATGTAATGACCAATGTTATGACTAGGCTTCTTAATCACTTAAATGTTGAAAATTGAATGTTGACGTAGAAGATTGCACCCTTGGTAGGAGGACAAGCTCCTACCTTCTTCACAAAACTATGGAAACTCCCCTCTCACCTATGGGACTAGTGAAGCTGGAGGGGAGAGTCTCTATATAAGGGTTATCTCCCTTTGATGCATCATATTCATTCTAGCAAGTGCTAACACATATATATAGAGATATAATGGGGGGGATGAAATGGGAGAAAGAGTGTAGGAAAACAAACTACTCTAAAGAGGTGATGCACCAAAATAATTCAAACTTCTCACTCTCACACTAAAATCAGACAAATACATACATACACTTCACACTTGGCAGAAGGACCAGGCTGCAAGAAACTTGGCAGGGAGGCTTTCATGGAAAATATAGAAAATAGAGATTCACCAAGGTGCTGTGAAATGCACACTGTAAGTAATTTCTTCTATTTATGCACTTCCAAATATAGCTCTCCTTGTCAGCTGTAGAAATGGCACCTTGTAGACAATAGATATGTTGGTGTTGGACTTGTGAAAGCATCAAGAAACAATGACTAAACACAAACTAACACTCAAGACATACACAAAAGTATCTATCCAAGATAGAGGTAAAAAATGCGTTTATTGATTCAAGTGAAATTTTGCCAGGGCTACGCCTTACAAATGTGGAAGATCATTTCTCAAATGACAAGTCCTCAATATATAGGAGAAGAAAGGAGGCCTTTTGGTGCCCTTTTTTACAAGTGGCCCATTTGCGTCCCCTCATTTGGAAGAGCAGGCTGCTTAAAAAATAAATGTTGTGTCGACCCTAGCTTTGACTTCAAGCCCTTTTTTGACATGGATGCATTGTTTCCTCATTAATCGAGGCCACTTCTTGAAGGCACCTATGCAGCTTGTCTTCTCATAAATATGAAGTGAAGAAAAAAGGGTCGCACAATTGGCCATTCGCGTCTTCAAATGGTCAATTTTCAGCCACTATTTCACCTGCTGGAGTAACTTCTCAAATTGGTGCTTCCCTTTGCCACTTGGACTATCTACCTACTTCATGCCTAGCACTTTGTCTTTTCCCTATTTTGTCTCTTTCTGGCTCCTTTAGCCCTCAGGGGTGATCTTCTAGCGGGTCGCTGCATTTTTGTGCCTCCTTTCATGGTTGGCATCTTTTAGTTTGAAAGCAAATAGCTATTTCATTGAGCTAATTTTGATGTTCATGCGGCCGTCATCACTTTGAAAACCAATGGCTAATTTGCTTCCTTAAAGTTGATGGCTTCTAGGACATCACCACTTTGGCAATTTCCTTCGGGCTTTGTCCTCCTCGGTGGGTCCTTTTGCTTGAAGTCCCTTCCTATCACCTTCCTGAAGGGAAGGTGACCCCTTCGACCTTTGGAAAGTGCCCCTTTATTGGGGCCAAGATTCCCTCGCAAGGGTACCTACCCTTCGGGGTCCTTCAGCAGGTCACTATGCATCTCCAGATTGTTTCCCAGGTTTTCGTGGACTTCTGTCCGCGAACATTTCCCTTCAAACTTTTGTTCGTGGACATTTTCCTGCAGACTTTTGTCCGCAAAAATTTCCCCGCAGACTTTTGTTCATGGAAATTTTCTCATGGATTTTTGTTTATGGACAGTCTTTGCTTTGCCCTTTTGTTCTGAACTATGGCCCGAATTCCTTCAGACTTTTGTTTGAAGGAATTCCTTTGGACAAAAAGTTTGAAGGAATTTGAGACTTTGCCTTAATCAAAATTCTAAAAGTTAGAACATCCTTTTGTGATCCCTTTGAAGTGTTCCATGCCCTTTGTAAGGGCTTCTGGACTTGAGCTGCCCCTTGACCTTTTGGGCATACCCTTAACCAAGCCATTGAACCAAAATGGTTCAACAGCTCAAGTAGTTCAATCATTACATGCCAATGCCAAGTGAACCAAAGTCAATGAACTTGAAGTCGCTAAACCATCTAGTTGAACCAAATGATTGAACCATCCGATTGAACCAAACATTGAACCACTCGCTTTGAACCAAGCTCATTGAACCAAGCCATTAAACTGAAAATGGTTCAACAGTTCAATGGTTTAATGCTGTTGAATCAAGATGTTTGAACTGAGTGATGAAATTTTGTTGAACTAAAGGTCGCTAAATTTTTTGAACTATGCTGATTGAAATTTGCATTGAACTTAGCTTATTGAACCAAAGCTGAAGAACCTAAAGCTCAAACCAAGCACCCGTTGGGCAAAAATTGGTCAACAAATTGGTGACTCTGAGGGGAAGCATGCATGTTATGCTTAAAGACTAGTCTTGTAGTCCATTAGGCACGGAGTCAGATGGTAACTTAAAAAACCAATAATAGCTCTGATAAATTCTAGAATCAATCATACAGATTCACTCTAAGAAGAAAAGAAAAACACACACAAAGCTAAGAAAACTACTAACATGTGCAGAAAGCACTTAGGGAAAATAGGGGAAGAAAACTGAAAGCAACCTACTATATACAGCTAACCAGGTATTTTTGATTCCCTCCTAGATCAAAGGGAAAACTTCTAACATATCCTTCCTAGCAAGAAGACTTATGGTGCCAGGCAAGTAGCTGAATGAAAAGGAGAGCTGGTGACCTGCTCCTCTTGCCTATCACCTGCTTTGGCTTGTACCTGAGTGGAGATTTAAACATGCTTCCAACATATATGTACTCTATTTGTTCTTGGAAGCTTGCCTCTTATTGGTTCTTTAGGCTGGTGTATCTCATCAAGAAATCAATTGTTGTCGGCTCATCATGAGAAGCCCCTTGATACGCACCCTTGACTGGCTTGCTCTCTTCTACCTCATGTTCGGGTTCCATGGTATGACCATCTTCCTTGATGATTTCAAAGAAGATATCTTCATATTCACTAACCTCCTAAAGGGGTAAATCTGAAAAAATGTAGCCTCTTTGCATGCTTGTTTGAACCCCAATGCTACCTTCTCCACTCTTATCTAGCTCATAGCCTCCTTGAAGAACAGTGCGGCCTACCTCAATGACTTCAAAAGAATAATTCAAAACATGAACAAGAGATTGCCCATGCTTCTCCATGTCACTTAAGGTGATCTCCTCCTCATCCATACTCCTGAAGTCTCCATGGTCAGTCATTAACTAAGCACAATCCATATCAGGTAAGGTCTGATAGCTTTCTTAGAGGTGTATGGATGGAGTACATTCAGACATGGAATTTGTTATTTAGTCTGAAACATCCATCACACATTCACTGAGGAGACCTGCTCTGGATTCCAACTCTACAATCTGCCTATCCATATCTTCCTAGAAAAGCCTTTCCTAGAAGTCACAATCATCATCAGGAGCAGGAGTAGCCCCATCTTCTTCAAGTTTTTGAGCAAAACCTTTCTCTTCTTCTTCCTTTCTACCCCAAGATTCCACTATTTGCTTCCAACTCATGATCTTGGGATTGGAATCTTGTCCCTGTGAATAGGCAGCAACCTTATCCTCTTCAAGGTCCTGAGTTGGTTCATGATGTTCCTTCTTCTAGCTTGGAATTTGGAGATCATGTTGAAAGACTTGAGGGGGTTGGGGAAGATTTGGGAGGGTCTACTCATGCATAGGAAGAGCTATCTGAAAAGAGGCATGTTGAAAAGCTAGGTGCATGGGATTGAGGGTAGGATCGATTGATGCATTAGATGAGCTAGAAAGATCAAGTGCCATCTGATAGAAAGGATTTGGCACACAAGAAGGGGCTTTCTTCAGAATAGGAGGGGGCAGACCTTGGGCCAAAATTTCTTGGTTTTCATCCCTCCACTTTACCAACACTTCATCAATATTGAAATTAGTTTGTGGATTGGTGGAAGGGGTGCTTTTTGGTGTCATCTCCTCTACAGGGTCTGAAAGCTCCATCTTTCTTTCTCCAAGTAGTCTCATCTTCTTTTCTAATTCCTCAATCCACTTGGCCAGATCATCCTCATTTTGTACCTCTTGGAGCTTGTGGGAAACATCATAGAGATGGGGAGTGCATGAAGATTGCCATGAAATGCAAGGAGCTTCCTGAGGAAAGGTGGGAGAGACTTGAAAAGGACTAACCTTATTTTGTACCTCGCACTCTTGGACAATGTCTTTCTCCTCCTTGATGTTCCATGACTCAACCACTTTATTCCATCTTAAGCAATTCAGACTGGGCACCTCCTTTGGGGGTGATGGGGCCACAACATGAGAGGGTAGTGAAGATTTAGATTCCACTTCCCTTACTACCAAAATGGACTACTGCATCTGAAGGTTTGCCAATTCAATCTGTTTATCAAGATTAGCCTTAAACACAAGGTTTGTTGTTTCAAAACTCTCCTCAACATAATTGAGGAAAGGACTTTGGCAGGGTTGCCTTGGCTTATAGGTAGGGGTTGTATATGACTGATATGATGCTTGGGGCAGTGAGTATGCAGGTTGATAGACTTGGTAAGGCTGCCTCTCATGAAAACTCAGCTTTTCTTCCAAAGATGTGATCAAACCACCCACATCTAGCATCTTACTTGTAAGCCTGTGCCAATTGGCTCTTTCAATGGGAGTCCATTCCTTCTTAACCTGATTCAGTGCATTTCTCACTTGATGGATGACATGATTAGGAATTTATTGGCCACATCCCCTTCTAGTGTCAAGATCTATTATATATTTTTTGTATCCCAGCAGTGCTCGCTTGAAGGCAGAAATGGGTTGATTGGCAAAGAGACTGGGTTGAGTGGGAGAAGTGATGTAATGAGAAGACAAGGCATAAGGCTGATATAGCTCATGATAGGGCTGTGACTAGTCATATTAGACCTGATAAGGATCAACATAAGGGTGGTGATGATCATAGCCATCCTGGCCAAATAAAATAGGGTCCATGGCTCAGAACAATGGGATTATACATACTAGAATGTTGTTTCTTGATGGTACGGTACCAGAACTACTTAACCAGTTGATTTAACTCAGAGTCACCATTGGTGTTTGATGCAGAAGCCTCCAAAGGCTAATTGGTTGAAGAACACACAAAAATTTCTTCAACTCTATGAACACAACTTGTCCTAGTTGGTCCCACCGGGCATGCCAAAACTGTTGACGCAGAGATTGCACCCTTGGCAAGAGGCCGAGCTCCTGCCTTCTTCACATAACTATGGAAACTCCCTTCTCACTTGTGGGACCAGTGAAGCTAGATGGGAGAGTCTCTAGATAAGGGCTAGCTCCCTTTGATGCATCATATTCATTCTAGCAAGTGCTAACACACACACACACACACACATAATGGGGGGGATGAAAAGGGCGAAATATTGCAGGAAAACAAACTACTCTAAAGAGGTGATGTACCAAAATAAGTCAACCTTCTCACCCTCACACTAAAATTAGACAAATACATACATACACTTCACACTTGGCAGAAGGACCAAACTGCAAGAAACTTGGCAAGGAGGCTTTCATGGAAAATATAGAAAATAGAGATTGACCAAGGTGATGTGAAATGCTCACTGTAAGTAATTTATTTTGTTTCTACACTTCTAAATATAGCTCTCCTTGTCAGTTGTAGAAATGGCACCTTGTAGACAATAGATATGTTGGTTTTGGACTTGTGAAAGCATCAAGAAACAATGACTAAACACAAACTAACACTCAAGACATGCACAAAAGTATCTATCCAAGATAGAGGTAAAAAATGTGTTTATTGATTCAAGTGAAATTTTGCTAGGGCTACGCCTTACAAATGTGGAAGATCATTTCTCAAATGAGAAGTCCTCAATATATAGGAGAAGAAAGGAGGCCTTTTGGTGCCCCTTTTTACAAGTGGTCCATTTGCGTCCCCTCATTTGGAAGATCAGGCTGCTTAAAAAATAAATGTTGTGTCGACCCTTGCTTTGACTTCAAGCCCTTTTTTGACATGGCCGCATTGTTTCCTCATTAATAAAGGCCGCTTCTTGAAGGCACCTACGCAGCTTGTCTTCTCATAAATATGAAGTGAAGAAAAAAGGGTCACATAATTGGCCATTCGTGTCTTCAAATGGTCAATTTGCAGCCATTATTTCACCTGTTGGAGTAACTTCTCGAATCGGTGCTTCCCTTTGCCACTTGGACTATCTACCTACTCCATGCCTAGCACTTTGTCTTTTCCCTATTTTGTCTCTTTCTGGCTCCTTTGGCCCTCAGGGGTGATCTTCTAGCGGGTCACTACATTTATGGGCCTCCTTTCATGGCCTTTAGTTTGAAAACAAATGGCTATTTCATTGTGCTAATTTTGAAGTTCATGCGGTCGTCATCACTTTGAAAACTAACAGCTAATTTGCTTCCTTAAATTTGATGGCTTCTAAGACACACCACTTTGGCAATTTCCTTTAGGCTTTGTCCTCCTCGACGGGTCCTTTTGCTTAAAGTCCCTTCCTAGCACCTTCTTGAAGGGAAGGTGACCCCTTAGGCCTTTGGAAAGTGCCCCTTTATTGGGGCTGAGAGTCCCCCGCAAGGGCACCTGCCCTTTGGGGTCCTTCGGTGAGTCGCTATGCATCTCTGGATTGTTTCTTGGGTTTTCATGGACTTTTATCCGCAGACATTTTCCCACAGACTTTTGTCTGCAGACATTTTCCTGTAGACATTTCCTCGTAGACTTTTGTCTGCAGACATTTTCCCATGGATTGTTGTCTGCAGACAGTCTTTACTTTGCCCTTTTGTTCTAAATTGTAGCCTGAATTCCTTCAGACAAAAAGTCTGAAGGAATTCGGGACTTTGCCTTAGTCAAAATTCTGAAAGTTAGAACGTCCTTTTGTGATCCCTTTGAAGTGTTCCATGCCCTTCGCAAGGGCTTCTGGACTTGAGCTGCTCCTTGACCTTTTGGACATACGCTTGAACCAAAATGGTTTAACGGCTCAAGCGGTTTAATCATTGCATGCCAATTCCAAGTGAACCAAAGCCGATGAACTTGAAGCTACTGAACCATCTAGTTGAACCAAATGATTGAACCATCTAATTGAACCAAACATTGAACCACTCGCTTTGAACCAAGCTCATTGAACCAAGCCATTAAACCAAAAATGGTTCAACGGTTCAATGGTTCAACGTTGTTGAATCAAGATATTTGAACTGAGTGATGAACTTTTGTTAAACTAAAGGTCGCTGAACCATTTAAACTATGCTGATTGAAATCTGCATTGAACTTAGCTGATTGAACCAAAGCCGAAGAACTTAAAGCTCAAACCAAGCACCTGTTGGGAAAAAATTGGTCAACACTGACCTTGAAACACTCCTTGATGATTTTACACCTTGATCACATAAATTTAATTCTCCTTAGATAGTATCATACATCTATACACACCTCTTCATGCTCATCATGTACATGCTTGTTATGACTAGGCTTCTTAAGACACCTAGTACTCAAAATATGTTTACCTTTACCTAATCATCAAACCTCTTTATGACAACACTAATAGTCATCAAGTTGACCTAAATCATGACATTGACCTCAGAAGGTTAATTAATTTTCCTTCATATTATCTCTAAATATAGAGACAATAAGTTACCTTTAAATTCTCTCTTGCCACATGGCTTTCTTGTCACATACCATTTCACCATGCATCTTTACTAGATGTACCTTGACATCAATGGAATTAACCTTGACATTGGAATTAATGACATAAAACTTAGAATTGACATCAAAGACTACATTTATCAACATAGGAAACATGTATTCGTTTGGGAGAGTCAGATGGTTGTGTGTCAACCTTTAGGCATCCCAAGGGGTATTACAACCAAAATAGAAGGCCATGAGAAGCAAACCTTTACCAATAATTCATGAAGAGGAAGACTATGAGGGTGCATGAGGATGTCCTATTTTGATCCACAATGAAGTTACTAGTGAGTGCAACATGCAAGAAGAAAATATGCCACACTGAGCAGAAGAAACATGTGTCAAGAAGGAACTAATGATGGTGTGTGAAGGTAAAAATAAGTCTACAACACCTCCACCCTCTATTTTAATTAAATAAATACAATACCTTGATTCAATTTTGCATGTTGAAAATTGGGAGTCTAAGGTTTCCTTTTATCAAATGATCAATTATAATCACCATCAACCTGAAAATGAGGGAGACTTATAGTGAAACTATAGGGTTGAGTGCCAAAACACTAAAAAAGAGGTCACTTATGACCTCATGATCTTTAATCTACTAAATGATGTTAGATTATTATAGATTTAACACTTACCTTATTTTTAGAAGCCTATGGAGATGGTGATATTTTTAGTATCGCACATCCATGAGGACTATTTTTACTTTATAAGGCATGAGATATAGATCTACCCAACAAATCAATAAGATAACAAGGTTACAATGTTTGGGTGTTGACCTTAATGTGGATATGGAGGACTAAGAGGCAATTGAGAATTTGATGGTAGAATCAAAATACAAAAGGAGGGCCATGATATGTACATTTATATCCTACAAGATCCCACCATTTAGGTATTTGCATGTTTGGCTATGACCAAACTTGGGGGATGGGATAGATGGAAAGAGGTTTACATGTCACCCCTCTATGTGGCAATCTAGATGGTCTAGGGGCAAAAGTTAAATTATGCCTAGTAATTTATTAAAAGTATTGAGGTAGATGATGAGAAGGGCCACCACCTACCAAATCATAAGTTTCTTTAGGGAATGATTCTATTTTTATTGTTGTTCGATGAGATTGGTATTACAAAATATACTGGTAAGGAATTGAAGTGGGTTTACCCACCCAAGAACAAATCCCCCATGAAATAGTTCTAATAGTTTACTTGCCCAGGTGCCACCACCCCTTTCACAAGATAAAAATGAAAGGATCGTTTAAAGGGATGAAGGAAGCCTTTAGAAATGAATGTCATGTCCCTAAGGAGTTTCCTATATAGATGGGGACTCAAGCTCAATTTTCTGTTATGCAACATTATTCACTCGTACGCATTTGTATGGAACCCATAGATAAATTTTTAGGGTGGATAAAGTTACCTTATGTTTTTAATACCAATAATTTTAATAATTTTTTAAATTACATTATTGATGCATGCAAGGTACATATCAACACTGAAAAAATTGATGATGCGATTCATACTCTTAGGTAATTATATGTCTACTCAGGAAATAAGTCCTATAGGGAAAATAATGAATTGAATAACATTGATATAAACACACACCATATTCATGTTTTGTATTAATGATAAATCCCAAGAAGAAGGCTTTAGGAATCCATAAATCCACCAAATAAACCCTTCCCCTTCCATTAGAAAAATTAGTTGAAAGAAGGTAGTGAAGACAAGAGAAGAGGCCAAGGTCTAATGCCACTAGGAGTGCATAAGAGGAGAAACATAAGTGTCAAATTACAACCCCATCACCACTAAGAGACCAAGGGATGCCTATAGTGTAGGAATAAGAGGGCCATAATACCACCCAATATATAATTATTCCTTTGAGATAAGATCATTATGCACTATATATTAGGGTATATGAAGAAAGGACATTGACTACAAAGCCACCACAAAAAAAGAAGCCACCCTTGAGCCAAATAAGTATTCCTCAAAGTAACAATAATATGTTTCCCCTGATAATACACAAGTAGACATTGAGAGTCCCACTAGTAAAGAGGGTGAAGACAAAGGCACAAACTTAGACATTGATGACTAAGATGTTGTCCCAAGTGACTAACAACAAATTGGTCTAAAAGTGGATATACTTGAGCATGATCTGAATAATTGAAAGGGGTATATTGAGGAATTTAAGTAGCAATAAGAAAATAAGAGTAGTAACCTCCCCATTCATGGATATCTCCAATAAAACATCCTTGAAGAGGAACTGCATATGTGGTAATATTTCCCTGAGTAAGTCTCCTCCAATCAAACTTAGTGATAACTGTCCTTCCACATGAATGTTTATAATGAGGAATGTTAATTTCAGCTTCCATCAACTAACATAGATTTGATGTTAGAGGGAGGGTCTTCCTAAAGTATTTTGGGTGGATCCTTGGTAGTGTTCACTAGTTCAAGTAGGTATAACCCTAATTAAAATTGCTCTTGAGGTCACAAATCAAAATATTCTACATGGCTATGATGTTGGACAAATGCAACAAAATCACCATGAAGTCATTTCTATTTACTGATAAGAATGTAACACAATTTTGAGAATTGAATAGGAATTAGAAGAGCTCAAGTGCCATTAAAAAGAAGTAATAGTGTCTCAAGTGAGGAATCTGAGACTCTTAAGATATTTTTTAAAAATGAGTCGGTACTTGTTGATGGTATCCCTCTTACAAGTGAAGCCATTGATAAGTTGGAGACCATGGTAAATCTTTTGTTGAAAAAATGTAAAGAACATGGGAATCCCTATAAGGAGTAGATTTTGGCCATAAAATAATTTATTAAGTCCATCAAAGTATATAATATATTTTTGTCCAAGGTTAGTGCCATAATTCCCATCACCGATGGGATTTTTGTAAAATTAGTGCAAATGATTAAGGTTTTGGAAGCTAGGCTTCAAACAGAAGAACACCAATGCCAATAACTAGTTGAGAATTCTCTAACAATAAAGCATAGAGCACAATACACAAAAGTATTCTAGGATATGCATGAACTAGAAAATAAGATCATTGCTCACTACTAGGGGCTTAATACCAATTTTATAGCACTCTAAAGATAGGTATTGACAAAGTTAGGTTGTCTGAGGATATCCACAAAGATGCCACTACTAAAGTTGAGCTTTTGATGACTCAAGTGGGTGAATTTTTAGAAAAACTCAAGGAAATGAAATGGATGAAGGTTGAGGTTGAGAAAATTACCTCCACCTTATAGACTACCCTTAACCATTATGAGGAATTCAAGTGCCAAGTTGAGAAAATGGGACCTATTTTTTTTATTTAGAGGGACCTGAGGATGGTGCATAGTCCAGGATAGACTATTAGCTTAGTGTGGGATGATTTTAGACGCTAAATTTTGTATTGATTTATTTTAAGTAATATTTTAAAATGGTACGGAAGATAGAGGCACATAAGTAATCCAAGACATGGGAGAGACATGGCACAGAAGGCCTTGGTATAGGAGAAGTAAGTCGCGAGGAACAAGAATGCAAAAAACATGAAGAAACTGAGTACATAAGTCTAAAAAATAGTGTATGACTTGGACAAGGGTGAAAAAAGTGGTGACAGTTAGGAAATGTTTTATGCAAACATTGGAGGAATATATTCAAGTTTAAATCTATCACTAGTTCACAAAAATATAAGAGAAAAATAATGAATATCTAGGATAAAGAGGTATATAGGGGGAACTAGTCATTGTAAGTCATCATTTTGATATTAGTATTGTAACATAATGGTTAGGGTAAAATCACGTATAAATACCCCCTAGTTTTACTTAGAAAGGTGATTTTTCAATTATGATATTATAATTATAATCTTGATCTTAGTCATGATCCTGATATGAGTTGTGACCTATGTATGGTGATCTTTGATATGTAATGATATAGAATACTTATGCTGCTTAAATACCTTTTGTAATCTTGTTATGGAATCAATGGTACTACTTCTCTTTTTCTCAATTTGTACCTATTTGTCTCCATAATGATTAGTTCAAGTATGGAATAAGATTGTTAGAATTAGATATACTATGATGTTTCTAGTTGAAGAGCCATGTGCTTAATTAAGCACCATAGTATAGATAACTCAATATATACACCACCACGTGACATAACCAATGGAAATCGGTCTTAAGATGCATATTTTGAGTGAGCGTATGAATCCATTTCTCACGTGATATGTTAGTGTGCTAGCTCATTGGACTATTTATTCTCTTTGGGCACATGACTAGGATAAGTCATGCTAGACTAAAGGAAAAGAACCTAAAAATTAGTTCAATCCTTGAAACATGGGAGATAAAGGCAAACATTAAATTATCTTCCCATCCTAGTGCTTACATCATTTGGTATCAGAGCTCATTTCATTTCTAGGATAGAATGTGCATAGACGATACTTAAGTGGAGTCTATTGATAAGCTATAAAATATAATATGCACCACTATAGGTATGGCACACATGAATTTTAATAGAAGAGGGGTAAGAGTGAGAAGACCTCATGTGAATGATTTGTCAGATATGATGAGATTTATGCATGCAAGTTTGAATGAAATGTAATTGTCACAAAAGAGAGTTTCTCATGGTGATGATGTAAACAAAGATGAGGATGAAAGATCTCCAAGAACTTGGGATTGAGGATATGGATAACATGGTTAAGATAAGATTTCTTAGATCTATAGAAAGAATTGGTAGTAATCCAAAAATTGATACACCATGCTACAATGATAGCTTAAATCCTAAAGAGCTCATGGAATGGATAAATAATATGGAGAAATACTTTGACTATGAGTCTATGGAGGAACACAAGAAAGTGAAATTCGTGTTCACAAAGTTGAAAGGTTATAGCCTCTCTATGGTGGGATAATATGCAAGTAGAATGACAACAAAAGAATAAGGATAAAATTAAGTCATAGGATAGCATGGTAATGAAATTAAAGGCAAATTTTTTTCCCACAAACTATAAGTTGACTATATTCTAAAAAATTTAGAATATGAAGTAGAAAGACACGAGTGTCAAAGACTATACTAAATAATTTTATAAACTCAAAATATGAGTGAGACATGATGAATATGATTTGGAGAAAGTGACTAGATATGTGAATGGATTGTGTTTTGTTATTCAAGATGAAATCAATTTATTGAACCTATGGACCTTAGAAGAAGTCTATCAAATTGCATTAAAGGTGGGAAATTTTGAAAAGAGGCAAGAAGTGAACTTTAGAAGTAGAGGATGGTCTTTACAAGGTGGAAGAAATAATAGTGGTAGAAGAGGTCAACAAAATAATGGCAGGTAAGTGAGTAGTTCACAAAATCATAATTTGAGCATGAGAGGAGGATACTATTCAAGAGGGAGAGGTTTGTACATATAAGGTAGAGGTGGATGTTTTTTTGGTAAGTGTTTTGGTTACAATATGTATGTTGGCCATAAGTGGGAAGATTATCTATAAAATCTTTTGAACAATGATAAGAGAGATGAAGAAAAAAATCATATATACATATAAATATACATATATATATAAATATACATAGGTATATATATATATATATATATATATATATATATATATATATTGGAGATGATGAAAGTACAGGGTCTCTAAGTCATACGAAATATTTGAAACAAGGATAGGCTATATTGATGAAAAGAGTGTTGTTAAAACTAGCTAATGAGGTGAACGAACCAACACAATGGAAGAGTTTATTTAAGACTATTTTTAAATATGGAGGTAAGTGTTGTAAAGTTGTAATTGATAGTGGTAGTAAATATAATATGGTATCTCAATAAATGGTAGAAAAACTTGGGCTGATACGTTTACATTATCTTACACCATACAAAGTTTCTTTAATTTTTTAAGGGGCATCAGGTACTTGTGAATGAGTAGTGTGTGGTGAAATTTTTAACTAGTTTGTATAAGAATGAGGTTTTGTGTGATATAATCCCCATATATGTGTGTCATGTACTATTTAGAAGGCCATACCAGTTTGATAGGAGAGTCATGCATGACGGATGAGTAAACACATATACTATCACAAAGGATGGCAATAAATTCACATTGAGTCCATTGAAGGACAAGGGAGATGAGGTGGATAGAAAATCAAAGGCCACGTTGATTTCTGTAAAAGATTTATTAAAGGTGAATAAGGATGAATAAGTTTGTTTAGCATTGATTTCCAAATTGGTGTAAGTTGTGATAACCACTATGATAAGTGATTTATCCATTTAAATTCAAAATATGTTGGACTATGTTGATATTGTGACAAGTGAGTTTATGAATGGACTACCACTTGTAAGGAGTATTAGTCATCATATGGATTTAATGACCAGAGTGAGTTTGCCAAATAAGGCAACCTATATGTTGGATCCAATAGAGAATGAATAAATAAATAAATAGGTACATGAATTCATAAAGAAGGGTTTGTTATGTGAGAGTCTAATCTCATGTGTAGTTCCAAAATTTTTTTTTGGAGTTTTGTCAATGATGTCATAGAGGTGTCCTGTGATTGGATAAAGCACCTTGATAGTCTAAGTGATAATGACAAAGTGTGCAATGTGCTTGTCCTAGTATACTTAAAGGATGATTGATTGATATTTAGTTTTGGCCTAGTTAGAGATGTTCAAGGATGAGTATGGAGTATTGAGAATGTGTAAGAGGTCCCTAAGATGTTTTCTATGCTCTAAGTGCTTGTATATATGAGTGGATTTCATCTAGTTGATCATTGTTTTCATTTAGACATTTTAGGTCTATTGGTAGAAAATTTGAGTATGCAATTTGTTGACATCACCATTGCCACATGTGTATGAGTCAAGAGGAGTTGGTCATATGGTTGTGATCACATTAGTCCCTAGTTGTTATGTACTAAATCTCAAGTCAGGCGCCTAATCACAATCAAAGATATATGGGTATAAAGTTGGGCTCTTAGGCATTTTTTATAGTGTTTTCTATGTTCAATTAGATCCAAGTAAACATGTTGATGATGTTGTGAGGTTTCATGAGGAAATGATCACATGGGTTTATTTAGTATTGTGCCTAGTTCTTATGTACTAAATCTTAGGTCATGCACTAAAATGCAAAAAAAGATATGCAAGTGTAAATTTGGTCTCCTAGGCAGTTTGACATTATTTTCCCATACTTAGACAAATTTGCATGAGGCATGAAAGAGCCAAGTAAGCATTTTGGTGATGGAATATCTCACACGTGGATGTTTTAGGAGAAGTTGATCATATAGGTTTGTTCAATTTTGTGCCTAGTCGATTTATTCTAAATTTTAGATCATGCATCGAAATGCATCAAAAGATATGCATGTGCAAAGTTGGCCTTCCAAGAAATTATTGACATTGTTGGCTCTATGGCAAAAAAATATAAGTGAGAAGATTAATGGTGTTATATCTCTCACTTGATAAGCTTCAGGAGTAGTTTGACACATGGTTGGATTCTCCTATGTAAGAAGATCATATGATCCAAATTTGAGAACATGCAAGTAAGCGAGGTAAAGTTGGCTTCTCAGGTAGATTGCAATGGTTCCCATACTTAGTCAATTTTGAAAAAGGTAAATTTCAAGCATCATTGATGGATCACATTGCTCTAAGATGTTAGGAAGTAGCAAGATGGTGCCAAGTGTTTAATGTTTAACGTTGAGTAGAGATAAAGATCTAACTTCTTCCAAAGATTAATGGTGAGTGGGTCATCATATATATAGTGATCAAAAGTGTGTATTAAAGTCAAGATATCAAAGTGATAGTTGTTTAACATTTTAAAAGACCGAGCTACGTACAGAGATTGATAGTGCACATTGAGTCAAAGTTGTTAGATTTCACAATATGAGGTCAACTGGTAGAGGTTTAACATTTGGGCATTGGTGCACTAGGAATTAAAGTTTTAAGAAGATCAATGATGCATTTTTAATCTAAGTAGTGAGGACATGAGATGCGATTATGGTGTTCTAAGTCTAACTGTGACCATCTCAGTTCAAATATTTGAATTTAATAAAGGAATGACCAATGCCTAGTTTTTGATCCATAACTTTTGATCTATGTAGAATTTGACCATGGTGCAAAAAGTGAATTTTTAGAGGACTCCAAGTTAGATCTAGAAATATGAATTTTAAGGTCTTATTATTTGTACATTAAAATATACTGAGGTTCAAATTTAACTGTGTTTGTGTATGTTATGCAAGTACCCCGAGAAGGGTATTTGAGATCATTCTGATGTTGTTTAGATATATCATGATGAATTAGCTATTTGGGAGTGTTTTATAATCCATAAGGATGATATTTGTGTATTATGAATATTTGATCAATCATATGTAGTATGAACAAAGTTTTACAATTTGACTGTGTGTTCATCCATAGTGATTGTGTGCACAGAATGTTGTTTCAGAAAATTATGATTAAGCAGAAGGGTAATATGATGGATATGAACACTTAAGGGGGACTTATAGATCATGTGAAATGGGTAAATTCTTTTGTAAAGTGTTCCTGTGATCTTATTTTTCTCAAAGAAGTGTCAAAGAGGTGAATGGGTCATCATTGGACCTAAAAGTGACTTAGGCCTATTTGAAAGTGGATTATGCTTAAGTGTGACCCATGTGACATCATATATAGTGAAACCAAATATGATGGTTTCTAGATGAGTGGAAGACTTATGAGTGAGACAAGTGCAAGGTGTATGTGATAATTGTGGAGTGAAGGAGAGGTAGAGTGGCCAGTTGATGAATTGATGGGAAAAGTATATTGATGAATATGTGTATGACCTATAAGTCATATTTGTAATGTTATAAAATTGATCTTGAAATTTGATGATATGAAAAGAGGTCTAAGTGTGCATATGAGGATAGTTTGAGTGAAGGAGAGAGATTGTGGCATACCTATGTGGGAGGTGTGTATGAGATAAAGAGATTTTGTGTAGGGGTTGGATAATATAGAGATCCATCATCAAGTGTTGAAGACATCATTTCAAAGTGGAGGTGTTCATCTCAAAGGAGAGTCTAAAGGAATTCATCTTCCTTAGGGGAATTTGATCCTTATGAAACATGTGTTTCACTAAAGGCCTTTGGTTAGGAGGATATGATCAAGGTTTTCTAGTCTAAAGGAGTTGACTAGTCTCTTGTTTGTAATTTCTTATAGGATAGTAGTCCATGTGTTATAGGTTTGAGAGTGGGTTTTATTCCCCGTGAGGGCTTTCCACATGAACTATGTGTTATGTGTTTGATATTGTGTATGTGTTAAATGAATTAAATATCTTGTTAATGTTGCTTGATGAAGTTGATATATGTTGTTTGTTTAAAAGTTTGAAGGATTGGAATTGAGATAGAATTATCTAGGCTCATTGACTCACCCCCCCACTCTCAAAGATTGTACCTCTAACATTTTTGTACCAAATAAAGGTGGGTAATGGATAGTGTGTATAGATTCATGTGCAATAAATAAGATCACCATTAAGTATAGGTTTATATTGCCAAGAATGGATGACTTAATGGATTATTTGGGTAGAGTAAAGTGATTCACTAAGATTGATTTGAAGATAAGGTATCATAAAATCCACATATAAGAACGAGATGAGTAGAAGACCACATTCAAGATGAATGATGGGTTTTGCGAGTGGATGGTCATGCCATTTGTATTATTAAATTTTCCTAGTGTACATTCATTAGGCTCATGAATGAAGTGCCGAAACCATTCATGGGTTATTTTTTAATTGTTTATTTGGATGATAGTTTTTTATCCATTCCAAAGAAGAGCATTTACAACACTTGAAATTGGTGTTGGATAAGTTGAAATAGGAGCAATTATTGGTAAATATGAAAAGGTGAAATTTTATGAAAGATGAGCTGATATACTTAGGGTTTATGATATCAATAAAAGGGTTGAATATGGATCCTAAGAAGGTGGGATAAATTATTAATTGACCTTTGCCAAAGATCATGTTTGAGGCAATGAGTTTCCAAGGGTTGTCTTATTTTTATAGGAAATTCATCAAAAAATTTAATGGTATATGTGCACCCATAATGGAGAGTATAAAGGGATATAATAAGAAGTTTAATTGGATTGATGTAGTAAATAGTAGTTTTCAGTTTATGAAGAAAAGAGTAATGGAATAACCAATATTAGCTTTACTGTATTTTGGTAAAGTGTTTCAGGCTGATTTTGATGTAAGCAGAATAGCCATAAGAGCAGTGATAAGTTAAGAGGTAATCCCATTACTTATTTAAATGATAATTTTAATTAATCAAAGAGGAAGTACTTGGTCTATGACCAAGACTTCTATGCAATGCTACAATGTCTCAAGAAGTGGAAACATTACTTGTTACCAAAAGAGTTCATGTTATACATAGATAATCATGCCTTATAGTTCATAAGCAATGAAGGTAAGTTAAATCAACAAAATATGAAGTGGGTACAGTTTCATTAGATCTATTCTTTTGTTTTGAATCATAGGAGTGTAAAATCCAATAAGTTAGTGGATTATTGTAATAGGAGAGATCTTGTAGTGACTAAACTGAAAGTAGAGGTCATTAGATTTGAAGCCATGACAGAGTTGTATGAGGAATATTTGTATTTATAATATGCATAGATAATTTGTAGGAATCCAATAGATAAAAATAGGAATCTATGGATATAGTACATGATACAAGATGGTTTCTTGTTCTAGGGGAGAAATTTGTGCATACCACAAGGTTACACGAGAGAGAACCCAATGAAGGACAAGCATATTAGAGGACTTACTGGTAATTTTGGATATGAAAATACATTGGCACAACTGAATGAGAGATACTATTAGCCATGAATGGGAAGGGATGTGAATAATTTGGTATATCAATGTAGAATTTATAATGTCAGTTTGTATAAGCCATTTCCCATTATGGATAGACTATGGGATGTGTTAAACATGGATTTTATTCTTGGTTTACCAAGAATATATCAAGTTAATGATTCTATCTTTATTTTTGTAAACATATTTTCAAAGATGGATCATTTTTTGGCTTGTAGGAAAACTAGTGATGTTAACCACATTGCAAATTTGTTATTTTAAGAGGTTGTGAGCTTTCATGGATTGCCTCAAAGTATCATCTCAGATAGAGATATAAAAGTTTATTGGAAACTTATAGAGGATGCTTTGGAAAAATTTGGGAACTAGATTAGACTTCAATTCAACCTATCACCCCTAAACAAATGGACAAACAAAGGTGGTAAATCAAAGTCTAGGTAATTTTTTGATATGTTCGGTTGGTGATAATCCCAAACAATGGGACTTGATGTTGGCACAAGATGAATTTTTTTACAATGATTTAGTTAATAAGAGTACATGTATTAATTCTTTTTTAGACTATGTATGGGAAAAACCCTAGAGGGGTATGTGAGTTGAGAATTATAACTAAATTAGTAGAATAAGTGTATAGGGTGAAGATTATGCTCAAGATATGAGGTGCATCAAAAATTAAATAAAATACTTAAATAGAGTTATATAAAATACAAGCAACATGTTGATTTGCATAAGAAATAAGAGAATTTTGAAGTTGGGGACTTGGTATTAGCACATTTACACAAGGAGAGGTTTTGAAAGGTGAATATAATAAGCTAAAGTGGAAAAATATTAGACCTTGCAAGATTTTATGGAAGTTATCAACTAATGCATACGAAATAGAGTTTCCAATAGGAGTAAACATCTTGAATATCTTAAACATGGCTACTTTTTACCTATATGTTGAATGGGAAATAAGTGAGTGTGGATTTTTTAACTAAATATTGGAAGGAGTAGATGACACAAATATCTAAGGAGGAAATGGAAGATATTTTAGACATTCAAGTTTGCAAGAAGACATGAATCTATAAGCACCAAAATTACTTGGTCAATTGAAAGGGTAGAGTAGCTGAAGATGCAACTTGGATGAATGCATCTAAGGTTGTAGAGCATGGAAAATCAATAGAGAAACTCATTTTAGGTTCACGAGTAGGATCTCACCATCCTTTTCATCTACCATTGGTGTCTAATATAGGATCATCCAAGGAAAATAAGCTATCGTATATCACTAAAAAATAGAGTGTTTACTTATGTGGTTTGGTGTGTGTGTTCAAGGTGGTTTTCCTCAAATTATATGTTGGTTAATATCTTGATGGATTGATCATGTTGATGTTCATAACTTTATATTTCACCACCTATCATATCGATTTGTGATTTATGTTGGTATTCTATTGGAAAAATTTATTTCTCTTATTGGTAGACTTCTAGTCCTAATCATACTTTTTCTAGGTTCTGATGTGGTCTTTTGAAATAGTGGTTCAAATTACAATTGTAATTAGACCTTTTAAGGACAAACATATATTAAATTATAATGAGAAGCATTAAATTTACTAATTGGGTATACATTTACCATTTAGGCCTTGTGAATTATCATGTTTTATAGGATTTGCCATTCAGGTTCTATTTTTCTTTTGACTTGGTCACATCAAATGTTATTTTAACATTATTATTAGGAAGGGTGAATTTTTTTGTGGCTATACTTTGGTTATGAATTATAAAATCTTGATTAATAATCTCATTATACATAGTGATATTTGGTAAAGTCCAAAATGGTATTTTAGCTAAGACAATCTTTCATAGAATTGAAATTGACACGCACAGGCCTGAACATGTCATGAAACATGATTAGATTAACATAGTGATTTATAAATCCTAATAGCATCTTGACACAAGTGTAAAATATAATGAAATTTCACCTAGATCATAGTCTAAAAATGCATTTTTAAAATGTAAATATTTATCTCTTTTGGCCCAATTTGGTCTACCTGTAGGTAGATGGTTTTTATCTCTTTGCATTATTTGAAGCCATGGGTGGAATAAAATGATAGAGACATGAATGCAACACCTAGGGGGAATATGTAGGGTTATTTGGGAAGGAAAAATTGGAGATTAGCCCATTCTTATCAGGGGGAAAATGATGCCATTTATGAATTTTTTTAGGATGACTCTGCTAGAATAGGAGTAATAGACCAAAAATGCATTATTTTTCCTTTTTTGGATAAAAGTGAGGTGTTATGCTACCAAAATAAAAATAAAAATTCTATGTAAAACTAGGATGTTATTTTTATTGTTTTCCTCCATGTTATGTATTTAATAATCCCAATAGTGACATGAAACCAAACTTGATTATGTTGTGGTAAATTCAAGAGGTTAAATCTATGTGGTTGTGAAGTCAATTGTTTGTTGAAAAGTGTTGTGTCCATTGAATAAGTTTGATCCCTATAACATGGGAGATAAAGTTAGGCCTTAAAAGGGTCTTTACCTCTTGGTGTTTGCATCCTTGTACATTAGATAAATGGCTTGTAAAATATTTTTTTGATAAGAGATATTATGTTTGGTAAATGACTAAGGGTAGATTTACATATTAAAATATTTTTAGGACACTTTGAACATATAAAAACCTTAGAATATGTGATAAGAGAAAATCAAAAAGTGGGGAATCAATCCAAGGAAGAATGGACCTATAATAAGGTGAGGGTCAGAATTGACATAAGGTCTATTTTGTCTAAGATAAAATTTATAGACCATCGATTCTAACCCAAAGCAAAAAAATGACTAAGGTGTTGACAATTTTATTTAAGGGTTTGTGTATGATAAAGGTCAAACTGAATAGATGATGATAAGATGAGATTATGGTGTTGAAAATTGATAAATTTGATAAAATATAGATGAATCAAGGCCAATGAGAATCTAATGTGGGTTAAAAGTGTCTAAAAATAGCCAAATGTACAAAAATGAACCAAGTGTGGAAATGCATGACAAAGACACAATGGAAAAGGTTATGGTGCCAAAATTAGGCGTTAAAATAATTTCCCACTTTGATGTTCATGTGTGTGAATGATTTTTTACGTAAAAGTAAAACAAAATTTTAAGCATGTGTCTAAATAGTACTTAAGGCATTGAAGGATGAAGAATTTGGTTACTTGGGATTGACTTCAATTATGTCATGGTGAATATGGAATGTACCTACAAATAGTTATGAATGAATGAAAATAGTAAATATCTCAATAAATTGGTGTAAATATAAAAACATATAGCTAAAAATTAACATAGGAACAAATACACTTGGTGGAATGTGAACCATGTTATCAATTGTAGCTACTGACATGAAAGATTGACATTAATAAGTTTTAAAGAGAACTCTAAAACCTAAAAAAAAAATACAAATCCTTAAAACTCAAGCTCACTTATTGATCAAGAATGTAAATAAATAGTATTTCTTATTCACTCTTGGTAAAATCATAGACAATGCATATCTAAATATAAGTGTAGAATATTTGGATATATGCCCCCCTTTTGATGTGAAGAATGTGGCATATGTTCCTGCAATCACTCATTTAAGAGTTATGGGCATCACATGTCATCATAAAATATAGTCAAAGTAGTTAGAATATTTGTAAACACACATATGTATCTATAGAAAATGTGATCATGTAAAAGTTTTGATAGGAAGATGCAACTTCCTATGATGATGAATTGGTGAGGGGAAAATAGTATGCCCCAATATAACCTAGTGTAGGGGAATAAAGTTAGGACCCAATGTGGTAGGATATGTAAGTACCCAATATATAAAGCACTCCTAAGTGACTTGGTGTAGGTATGACAATGTAGTGTCCTAATATATATGAAATGAAAAACCAATAAGAACATGAGTGTAATATATTTTATTTATGAAATATATGGATGAGAAGATCTAAGAGATAGGCTAAGTGTATATGCCATCAATAACAATATAAGATAGGAACATATGATATGCCCCTAGTGTAGTAATACACCTATAAGTTTGTTAAATATATAAATAAATCATGTAAAATATAGTGGTATGACCAAATAAATGCTTAGTAAATACCATGAAAATGTAAGTAACAAACATAAATACCATAGCTAGTAGTGTGTGTGATATGGATCTTGGCACCAACATAGGATATTACATATTATAGCTAATGCAGTCAAATACAATCAAGAAATCATGTGTATAATAAGAAACCATCAAGCAATAAATATGACCCACAAGCAATCAATGATGTGACACCATGACTAGTGGATCCTCTATGGACACATTTGACAATAAATAAATGGGGAACATGCAAAAGTAGACACAAGTACAAACATGCATGATGAGGCCCAAGACTGGATCTCATTTTATAGTTTAGTCTTGTTTTTATATTGACACTCTTTATGTATATGCATAATATTTTCAAACTTTATCAATTACTGATGCTTTTTCTCTTGAAGGAATCCATCAAGTCTCAATATCTTTGAGTGCATGCCCTAAGGGGTGCACTATAAAAGGGGTGGGCATAGTATTGGTGCTTCATAAGATTGATTTCCCTATACTACCACTTGATTTTTTCACAACCATATCCTAAAAACATTTCCGTAAGCTTTGCCTCCTCTTTTGAGCCCACTTTTAGTCATTTTCCACCTTCATTAGCCCTTCCCTAGCCTAAAAACCCTTTCCAATGGTTTATGTTACGCTATCAACCCCATCAACCCTGTAATATAATTGATAAAACTCATTTAGGGTCTAAGTCAGCCCCTATCTAACTAAACCAAGACTTAATTTGGTTTTTTTCAATAATGATATAGAGTCGATTGGGCTGACTCTATCGACTAAAATTTTAGAAAGGTTTACGTTTAGATTCAACTATATCCATCCAAATAACCTAGAAAGATGAAAGCCTTGGACTGAGGTTCCATACTTTTTGTATCTTCTTTGGTATATGTGTCATAGTTGGAGATCTGAAAACCCTAAGGTGATCAAAATTAGGTTTCCTTCCATGCCAAGCTTCAAAGGGTGTTATGCTTTTTAAAGCTTTGTGAGGAACCCTGTTATGAATATAGCAAGCATAATTAATGGTTTTGGCCTAATACCTAAGTTCTAAGGACTTAGAGTGAATCATAAAACTAACCATCTCATTCAAGGACCTATTCTTGCATTATGCAACTGTGTTCTATGAATGAATATAACTAAGTATCCACTATAAATCAATCCCCTTTGTGGTAAAAAATTGCTCAAATTTTTTGTTGACATATTCACCTGCATTGTCAGTTTGAAGAACCTTGATGAATTTATGAAATTGTTTCTCAACAGGTGCCTTGAAGTCTTGAATCTTCAAACACTTCAGACTTTTTCTTAAGAAAGTATACCCATGTATATCTCAAGAGATCATCAATGAAAGTGAAAATGTACTTAACCCATGTAAAAGATAGACTAGGAAAAGGCCCAGATACATCAATGTGTACTAACTCCAATGCTTGTGAAGCCCTCCCAGCTTTGTCTTTGTCTAATTTTGCTTTGTGATTCTTTTCAAGAGAGCACCCCTCACAAATTCCCTTAGAGAATTGTACTCAAGGAAAGCCTATGACCATGTCATTTTTGCTAAGTTGTTCAAGGAAGTGGTAGTTAAGGTGGCTAAACCACTCCTACCATAATTTCATAACTCTATTTGAGTGAGTCAACAATGTTTTCAGGGAATAATCAGGTGAAAAATGTGAAAAGGTGTATAACTTGGCTTGGTCATCTACCCTACCCACTGCCATTATAGTATCACTATGCAACTCCCTGATGATAACTAAATCTGGTAAAAACTCAACCCTTGTTCCTTTGTTTATATGAGTTATTTGATACATTGATAGGATATTATTTGAAAGGGAAGGGACACTTAGAACATTATTGAATTTTCCTCCTTCCATTTCAATAGACCCTCTCCTTATAATAGGTATAGAAGTGTCATCACCCAAACTGATAGAAGGCATGTTATAATGCTCTAAAGAAGAAAACTCAACTATTGAAAAGCCCATGTGATGAGAAGAACCCGAGTAAATGACCCATGAATATGTTGAATATATAACTAATATAGCCTTTTCTTTCTCTTTCCCCTTGCCCTTTATTTCTCTTTTGCCTTACCCTTTACCTTAGTAGAATATTGGGTAGATGAATTATGCTTGATGAACTCAAGAACCCCTATGTTGTTCTTCTCTAAGATATGAGTTAGGTGATCTATTTACTTCTTCATGCATTTAATTTCATCATGCCCATTTTTATTACAATAGGCACACTTAACCTTATCTTTCTTAGGTTTGGCATTGGAAGAGGACGCTTCAGTGTTGGTTTTAGTAAAGGTTGATTCTTTCTTCTTCTCTTGATCCTTATTATTATTATTCTTCTCTTTGTTGTAAGTCTTCACTTTCCCATTCCCAACAATTAGGGAGTGAGGTTTTCTGGACTTCAATGTGCCCATCTAGATCAACTTATCTTGCTCCCTAGTTAAGTTGGCATTAAAAGCATCTATAGAGGGCATTTTCCATGTAGTACCTAAATCACTTTTAGTGGCATGAAAATTAGAGACAAAGACTAAATAGTCAGGACCTAGTTTAGAGAGTATAGAAATAACAAGTTGGTCATCTTCTTTATTTATCCCAAATTATTTTAATGGAAATCTCAAGGACTTGAACTTAGTGAAGAAATCTTGAAGGGTGTTAAAGTTACCAGGACTTAGGCTGATAAATTTATTCTCAAGCTCATGACCTCTCATCACATCTTATTCCCCAAATAATTTATATAAAATGGTCCATACGTCATGAGGTGATTTTGTAGGATCTAAGTAAAATAAAAGATCAGGTGTTAAGAAAGACATAATATCCCAAAGGCTTCATCACTATGGTTATACCACTTAACTATATCTACATCTATGCTAGGTTTAATTTCAATAACCATGGTTATCATATACAAACCCTTACTCCTTAGAATGATTGTCATATTAATTTTCCATTCATGATTGTTATAGGGAGTTAGTGGGTTGATTGAACTTGAATCCATTAGGACAAAAGTGAGATGTAGTAGTAGTGCAAGTTGAAGTTGTTGTAGAAATGAAAGTATAAGTAAAATGTAATGAGGGACCAAAAAGGCATAGTACACCCTCATAAACTATGAAATGGTGAACCCCCCAAATTTTGTAAATGCACGCTCAAAAGACATTGAACTCAGCCAATAGTACATCTAGAGTAATCAGTGCATGTGTTGGAAAATATAATTTTTTGCAAACAAAAGAGGACATCAGACTCAGTCATCCAAGGAATCAAGTATAATGTGATCAGGTGAAAAAATGAACAACACTTTATTTTTTAAATATTTCCCACAAAATATTGTTTTATAAAAAATATCCACTAACAATGCTAAACTTGACCAATCTTCTTATGAATTACTTGTGCATTAAAAGAAAAGTAGCCTATTTTCCCTTGTTTTAAATCAAGCTATTAAAAAAAGAATTTAAAATGTTAAAAACATTAGGTCAAACTTGAATATGCTTAGCTTGTTTTGGAAGAAACTTTTAGCAACAATCTCCAAATGATAAGATTTTATTTTTTCAAGTATAAGTTTCTAAAAATGTCATAAATTTTGAATTTATTAACTAAATTAAAAAAATAAAAATGATATAGAAAGATAAGACCAAGGTGCACTAAACCCAAAAAAAATTAGGCACAATTTATTATGGTTTGAGAGAAGTAATAACTTGAATAGGAAGATGGAAAACTAGGCACGAGAATGAAAAATCAGATTTGAACTAGGAAGCCACAAAAAAGACAATGTGATGGAAAACATGTTTCCTCAAGAAAAAAATGCCTTCTTTCAAGTTGTAGTAAATTTAATCAAACTACAAGAACATTGGATCTCCAAAGATCTTCCATATACCAGCATTACAAAGCATGCAAATGTATGATAAAAGGAATGGATAGACCTTAATGAAAAATAATACAAATATATGATCTTGCTTATGAAATAAATCTCAAGATTTCATAGAAAGCTTAGTAGAAAATAACCAAACAAATGTTTACCATGGGTAGTTCTAATACCATATCAAATTTTGATCCCAATTCAGATAAGGCAAATGCGAAGATCAAATGGTCACATGAGACAAGAAGCAAGTACACACCACCAAAGAGTTTTAGCAAATTGAAATCACAAAAGAGAATTACAAGAGACAAATCAAAATGGAAAAATCCAAAATATTCATTAACTTTGGATTATGAATACAAAGGGAGAGAGGTACATATATAGGTTGGAGAGAGAGTGAAACCCCACATTCTAGTGAATGTGGGACTAAACTTCCCAAATGAACCAAATTGCCTCTAAGACCCTAAGCAAGAATAATGAACCATGTAGGCAAAACCCATAGAATAAAATTATGTGCCAATATATCCCTTCATCAGTTCACAGGATTGGGAAAGGATGTTATTAGTGAATAGAAGGGAATGAAAGATAAATTAATAAATAAATATAAAATCTATTACATGGAAAATTTTCCTCCCTCTAGGAGATGACATTTTTAGAATGGCACAAAATGAGGATAGACCTATGGAAGATTACATAGAAACATTTCAATTTAGACTGTAAAAAAACCAAACAAATCAAGTTAGAACACAAGTCCCTTAAACTAGTATTCTTAAAAGACATAAGCGAGGAATGCCTAAAAGCCTTTAATCTCATCGAGAGAAGAGATATATCTAAAATAACATATGAGGATATTCATGTCATTTGTCAAAATTACTCGAGATTGTTGATTATGAAGACTAGAAGCAATCAAAAAATACCCTCATCATCAAGATCAACTAGCGGAATCTCTTAGGAAAAATTATCAACTCACTATAAAACATAAAGTTGGATATCATCAACCACGTGGATACACAATTAGGCACATTACATGCAAATAGAAATAAATAAGAGGTAGATAAGGTTTTAACAATTTATTACCCTATTTTCCATAGGGAGAAGGATGAGTGCAAATGCCAAGCTACATACACAAAGATGGAAAAAATAATAGAGGAACAACCAACTACAATAGATCTTATAGAAATAAAATATGAAACTAGACAAGTATTCTTTGCTACACAAAGATGACATTGGCAACCAAGGAAATAAAACACAAATTTTCCAAATAACCCTTTTAATTCTCAATTTTGTAATAATATGTATGTTAATCCTCTTAACAATTGGTATGCATCTAATTCTTGGATTAAATCCCCTCAAATTTCACCTCAAAATAAGAATTTTCCAAAACAATATGAACAAGCACAAGGCTAGTGGCAAAAATTCTAAGGCCAATAAAGGTAACCACAACTTCAAATCCAACAATGGAATCAATGAGGCCAATGATAGTAGCCATAATTATTGAATAAATATGACAAAAATTATGGAGGGGAAATAAAACTTGGCCTACCCAAAATGTAGGATTTCAACTATAATAATAGTCACAACCACAAGTTTTAGTTCCCAACAATCAAAACCAATCACCCCCTTATACATCAAAATTCCCTACCCAACCTGCATCCAATCCCAAGAATAAATTGGCTACTCTAATATATAATATCAATAAGATGACATACCCTATGTCTTTAATGGGGTTAAATGATGAACAAATTTGTTCCAGGAATGTTTTCCACAACCCTACCATGCCCATTATATTAGAACCCCCTAAAGAGGTTCCTAAGAACACAACTAACCCACCACCACCATCAAAGAATGCTTCCACTCTTAAACTAAGTCCATCAACTTGTCAAGTTTGCCATATCCTATTTGGAAATGTAGTTATTTATGTGTTTAGTTATTATGTTTGATTTTACATTTGGACTATTGAGACATTGGTATCATATTTTATTACTTCATGAGCATTTATAACATTTATTATTATGTTTTGGTTACTATCATATTAGTATATTTTAGTTTCATTATTTGTTTTGGTTTAATTTTATTGAGTCAGTATTATTGATTTCATTTTATGATTATAGGTAACAATCAGGTGACTGAGCTAGGTTTTACCATGAAAAAGTTCCCTATATAGATGCTTCAGTTCATACAGGTAAATGAATCTTGAGGTAAAATAATGAAATCTAGTCAGTCCACCCTCTATTTTTTCCCCTATATTGTATAGTAAAATTCAAGTGTTATGCATGATGTTTTAGTTTGTTTATTGGAATAAGTAATTGGCATTTTTCCAATTGCATCTCATGGTCTTTACTTTTTCCCAACTATGGATGCATTTATTGTTCATTAGCTCTAGATGGTTGAAGCAATTATGTTGCTCTTATAATGTGGAACAATGTTTTTAGTTATTTTATGTAAAATATAAACTTGGAAAGTATTGAGACTTATTCCATGGTTATGGAAATAATTTTTTAATGATTTGACCCTTGTTTAAGGTTGGCAATGTCAAAAAAGATATTTAATAATGCAAAAAGGTCATGTTAAATACCATAGGAACATAAATATTATATGTTTTTGACATCGGCTTAACCAAATGACATAAGTTTTAGATCAAGGTTTGCATGAATACTTGGAGGAAGTTTTCATTAGGTCATTTTTTTGTGGTAGTTTATTTTGGATAGAATGGTGAGAAGACATGGAGTGGTTATGGTGGCTGAGGTGAACATGGAATTATCTGCTCCTTTACTCAAGTTGCTTAGAGAAAAGATACGGTGAGGGAGAAATAAAAAGAGGTTTAAACCCAATTTAAATAAATGGAATTAAACAAGGTGCAAGGAAATAATAAGGAAATGGTGAATGGAAATAAAGAAAACTAGCATAAAGGTTTCACATTCAAACAAGTATGCTTGTCATTTTATTTTCATGTAGTATTATGATTTTTTGTTTTTTTAGTGGAAAGCCTAGAAAGGTGAAAGGGTTTAATGAATGGATTCCTCCCCTTCTCGGAACTCCTTCACCATTCCTTGTAAGTGAGTTCACACTTACAACTAAGATATCTTGCACGATATATTGTTTGAATGGGGAATAATGTGATTATTGAGGAAACCCTTCATGGGTGAGGCCATTTAGAACAATCTCATCCATTAGATGGCATAAACATGATTTTTATGTGGAAATACAATTGGATAAATTTTATATTTTCTTAATATATATTGGTGTGATTAATGTATGGGTGTGTTATTATATTATTATGTTTTTGGTGCCTATTGTTTATTTGTAAAACCTTTGACTATTAGATTGGATCTCATTTATTAAACCCTCTTGTTAATTTATCATTATTAATTTATATCATGTGTGTGGTGACCAATTTAAATGTTCCTTTTTAATTAATTCATTATTATGGATCCAAAATCCCATTCTCATATTTCTCATGGGCTAAGGGAAATTGCTAGGGTAATAGTTGTTAGTAATTCAACATTTTCATTAAGGCAAATATACGACACTAAATTAATGGGGGAATTACAATTAGGTATTTTGGAAATATCACATATATTATGAAAAATTTATGACAGTTGAAAGAGAGTGAAAGTGGATAATCTTTATAGGCTAAAATTAACAAGGCGTAAGAATAAAATAGTGACATATATATTAAGGGCCTATTTTGAAGGGAGAATATAGAAACATTATATTGCCTATTTTGGAGATATAATATGTAAAAATTATATTTTTTGGCATTTTTGGGCATTGGGACTTATGCCCCAAATTTTATTTAAGTCAAGAAGCTCACTAGTTTTCATCTTTTGTCAATTTATCAATTTCTTTCATAGCTTGAGCACTTGTGTTCAACTACAAGATTTGAGGATGAAAAAACTTGGATTATTAGAGATCATAGGATGAAACCCATTTTTTTATTGATGAAAATCTCATATAGAGGTTGTAATTTCACTTCAAATATTTGTTTGTATTTTAGAATGTGCTTTGATATGTTGTGAGTGTTAATTTGTGAAGAAGAGAGTTCTAGTATATAGATTATGTTTTCATATTTCATGTTTATATGTATTGATTTATTATTTATTTAATTAAAACATATCACTTTACATTTCATGAATATAAATCATTCCAACTTTTTGGTGATGTTATATTTCATATGTTCAAACATTGAGTGGTTTCATGACATAGATGTGAAAAAACAACATTATATATTTTGATAATTTGATATAAAATTTGTGTGGGGTTTAATATAGGGTTGAAACATATATTTTATATTAAAATTTAAGGGAACACTTTATATCATAATATATTTGCATAAATAGTTGGTTTAGGTGATTACATTGGTATTAGAGCCTTGATATTACTAGTCTATAGGGTGAATAACATTGTTAAATGGAATAGTTTTGGAAGGGGCTGCGCGGCCCCTCAAACCCTAAGTGATTAGCGTGCAGGTTTACCGTGAAGATTTATCACTGTGCGGATTTTTTTTGCAGAAGGCCATCCAGATCTGGATCGCGAAGGATTTAGTGAATGGATGGGGGAATTTCCTTGTGGGGGATGGCGCGGATTTGTAAGTTTAAATCTATTCTTGCGCGGTTCTATTTTTTTCTTCGATTTTTCATTTTTTGGCCACCATTTTGACCATTACCTTGATCTGAGAGGATCAGTGTTTTCAAAGATAATATTGTGAATGCCATGGCGGCGTTTCCCCTGAGCAGAGGGGGTGATCTCTCAGATGTTTGGGTGGATGGAATGAGCGGTGGCAGAGACAGATCTGGGGGTTGTGGTTTTGTTAGGGGAAACCCCTATGGGAGAGCCGCACAGCGTGTTATTAAGCGGCCATTGTATAAAAAATGTGTGGTGTGAGTTGGCCGTTGTGATACTTGACCAGTGCGTGTGGTGAAGGCTTGGCCACAGGGAGTACCTTGAATAGACCTTGTGGCAGTTGTAAAGGAGTATCAGGTATGCACGGCTTTGTAAAGGTAGATCTATCACTACGTGGATCTCTATTTTTTCCTCATTTTTCCATATTGCGGATGGATCCAAGGTTGGTTTTTTGCCTTGTGTTAGACTGCCATTCTGATAGGGACTGTGATGGAAAAGAGAATGAAATGGGGAAACTTTATTCCCTCTGTGTTGGTGCACCTCGGGCGGTTGTTGGTTCATTTTTGAACCATGTTTTTTAAATGCCTGTTCGGCCCTTGGCGACCAAATCTAGTTTTTAGCCCTCGCCTTTTGTTGACTGGGATCGTGGTTCCTGTTGAAGTGCTTTTCTTTGATAATGTTTTGAATGCCATGGTGACGTATCCTCTGAGCTTTGCAGAGGGGAAGAATGGGAAGACGATTGAGTGGACAGATTGGGCACTGGTGATGTTGGTTCTGGGGTTTGAGGTTGCTTGTAAACTTGGTTTTTTAGCCGTATTGTCTGGGTCTGTTTAGGTTTCAGGTCCTTGTAAAACCTAGTGCTTTTGTTGGTTATTCTTATGGTTTCAGGTCCCTGAAAAACCTATTTTAGATACTGATCATCAGTATGTTTTAGGAATGTCTTTCCTGGTGGTTGTTATTGTTTTATCTTTCATGCAATTGTTATAGGGTTTTGGGGCCCCTTCAAAACCTGCTTTTACCACAATCTAAAACATTGTTAATGATTCCTAGTGAAAAAGAAATTAGATATTAAAGGAGAGAGAAAGGAAAATCATAGAAATTACAATATACATATAAAGAGGAAGATATGGGATAAATAAGAGGAAAATTAAATTGACAGATGAAGAAAAACAATATTTTTTCCATGACAGATTAAATTGGACTTAAGCAAGGACAAGATAGATTGGTAGATCTCATGGCACAAATGTTGCACTCTCAAAATTTTAGAAATATAGACACTACCAAGATATATCAAGGGGAAGGGTGTACATCTAAAAGTAAGTGATATATGATTAATTCCATGTAAAAACCATCTAAGACTATGTTTTTACAGAGAAAGGGAAAAGAGGAAAAAGAACTTGAGGCCCCTCCCATGGAAGAAATTGATAATTTTTTTGAGGATTACCAAGGTAAATCTAAAACTTTGAAAAATAAAGTCACATTTTTTAATTACCTAGACATCCTTGGAAAAATATCTTTAACACTTGAGCCATATTTGTTAAAAATTAAATTTTCATCTCAACCCAAGGCACCCACTTTAGTCAAATAAAGGGGAATTTCTAGAAAGGAGGATTTAATTCATACTCCCATAAATCCACACCAGAACCACCTAAAATAAATAAGGTAAATGATTATTTCAAGAATGAACTGAGAAGGGAAAAATTATGTTTGTATCACAAGCATCCATAAGAATTGTTTCATAAATGCCTCGGTAAGGGCCAAGTTAACTATATTAAGGTAGTTTATGCTGATGATATGGATTCTGAAGAACTTGAATCACCACTCACAAAAGATCATGAAACTAAAAAGTTAGAGGATGGATATTTAGGAACACTTCTAGCTCTTTCAAGAGCACCCAAAATCATCCATTTAGAGTTTGAGGAGTATTATCTGGATAATAGATCATTGTGCCTATTGATAGTGGGGCTAGCCATAATTTCATTGATGAAGGATTTATGATGAAGAGAGGGATAAAATATAGAGACTTTGAAGGATTAAATGTCCTTATTTTTTATGGATTCACCATTCCATGCACCAAAATAATATGACAACTCAACATAATGATGGGTGATCATAAGGTATGTGATGATTTCTATGTTGTGGGATTAAAATAAACTAACATGGTTTTACATGTACAATGGTTGTACTTCCTTGGAAATTTTTCATATAATTATCAATCCATGGAGCTCAAGTTTAAATCTTAAGTGAAAGATGTGACACTTATAGTAAGTTATAATGGATCACCATGAGTGGTTACAACTAAAATAATAGAGAGGACTTTCCATATGGGATAAGTTATTTGGTGATGCATACCTATTCATCCATTAGTAAACAAGGTGATTATCATGTTGATATTAAAAATATTTTGGATAAGCATAGTGTGGTGTTTAGTGGCATGCCTCCAAAATTACCACTTGATATAGGATTCTAGCACATCATAGAATTGGAATCAAGATCTAAGTTTATCATGACCACTCCTTAATTCCTCCCAATAATGTAAAAAGAGGAGATAAATAAGACCATAAAAAATAAATGCCCCATTCCTCAGATCGATGAGCTCATTAATGAGTTTCATAGGGTAGTGTATTTTTTAAATATTGATTTGAGATCAGGTTACCATCAAATCCATGTAAGGGAAGTAGATCTACATAAAATAGTTTTTAGATGTCATTTTAGGCATTTTAAATTCTTGGTCATGATTTTTGGTTTAACAGATGCTCTAGATACTTTTCATTCATGCATGAATCAGGTATTCATAAATCAATTGAAAAAAAATGATTTTTTCTATGCCATTTTGATTTACAATAAGACTTGGGAGGATCATTTGAAGCATCTAGATATAGTTCTTAGAATATTAGAGTGACAAGCTCTCTTTGAATAATAATCCAAATGTGGGTTTAGGGTGACAGAGATGTAATACTTGGTCCATTGCATTGGTGTTCAATGTGTTCAGATAGATCAACAAAAGATCCAAGTTATCTTGGATTGGCCTACTCCTACCACATTGACACAATTGGGAGGATTATTTAGCCCTTGCATTTAATATATAAGTATTGTTAATGGGGTTTCATGTATAACATCACCCTTAACCAATATGTAAAAAAGGGAGCTTTTGCATGCAAAAAAATAACACAAGAAGCTTTTGATAAGATTAAGGAGGTAATGAATTCATGCCCTATAATTACTATTCCATATTTATCACTTCCATTTGTTGTAGATTATGATGCTTTAGGAAAAGGAATTGGATTTGTATTTGTATTAGTATAGAAGAGTCATCCCATACAATTTTAATGTAAGAAGTTGAAAGAATTAGAAAAAGGATTCTCCATCTATGACAGAGATGCTTACCATCATGCATGGTTCAGCAACCTTCGATAGTATTTATTTTATGGAATAATTGTGATGAAAATAGATCATAACATATTGAAGTTCTTATTCAGCCAATTTGACTTGAATTATAAGGGGAAAAAATGGGTGAGTAAGCTCCAAGATTATGACTTTGATATAGAGCACATGAAAGGGAAAAAGAATGTAGTAGTTGATGCTCTTTCTAGGATGCCTACTCTATATTCTACTTCTATTATTTCTACTGATTGGAAGGTCTCTATTATGGTAGAATATGTTAAAACACATTTTCCAATAACCTCTTTGATTTGAATGTGAAAAATGATAGATTTATAGAGGCAGATGGCCTTATCTTTTATAAAAATAGAATCTTTTTAGTTCTTGAATCCTAAATGAAGGGGAATATTTTGAGAGATTTTCATTATGCACCACTAGTAGGACACCAATGATTATACAAGACATATAAACACATTAGATAAATATTCTCATGGAAGGGTGTTGTAACCCATCTTTGAATACCATTACATTATTGTTTGTGTCATTGTGTTAAGCTTGATTGGGTTACTCCAAGTGATTGTTTGACATGGATGAACTATTTAGATGGTTACAACCTTATCTGTTGGTATACTTTGCATCCTAAGATTTATTTCTAGAATATTATTATAATTGACACTCTAACCATTATTACATATATTATTCTTATTAGATGTACTTGTCATGCTAAGCAGATATGGACCGATTTATGACTATGGTTATCTAGTTCATTATTGCAGCTTATGAGTATGCTTAGTTTATGATTTTAACATTTAATACTCTGTTATATCATAATTTTATTTATGTTGATATTTATACTTGAGAAGATATTGTTGATGACTATTCTATGGTCTTAGGGACATGGTGATGATCTAGGCTCCACAGTGGGTTTTGGTCATTGGGATAATGATGAATGATTAATAAGCAAATAATAAAAGAGATTGTAAAAGCCCATGTATCTTTCTCTATTTTTTTGAGATTGAATTCTAGTGTAGTGTTTTGGTCTTACTTGTTATTTTTGTCTACATATTATGTGTTACCTCCATATTTATTATGTTAGTTGTGTGTGTGTGTGTGAATAACCCATAAATGGTTTCATTGTCATTTTTGCTCGATAATGCTATTATTCTTGTCTTTGTCTAATTCATTTTAATTATTGGTGGGTTTTGTTGCTATATAGTTTGGACCCTTGTGGTCATTTTTATGGGACTCAAGCTTTATGATGGGATTTCTCATGGGATTTGAACTTATTTTATTGATTTTGATAAGATGGAACTACCTCCAAAAAGCCATTGCATTGAATGTTTTTGGGAACCTTCTTTTGCCTTCATATGAAAGTCAACTATCTTATTTTTTTCTTTGGCCATTATAACTCAATTTCTGAAACCTTCCATTGAATGACTCATTAGGAGAAACAAGTGCATGGTCTTAAGTGGTGTATGGCTCACGCCACCCAATAAGAATGTGAGAGGATGGAAAAATGAGAAGGTGGGTTAATGGAAGCTAGTATGCGAAGTCCACGATGGGGATATGGGTGTGCATGGTGGTTCACTTGTATAAGATGGAGAATAAGAAAATTTAGAAGAATTCTTCTCTTCCATAATGGCAGCTTGTAGAATGCCAAAAGTAATCTTTTTTTTTTTTTTTTGGTTTTTACATAAGTCAATTTTGGGTATTGGGTATTTTTTTTCAATCATGGGAAAAATTGGAAAAGGGTATATAAAAGGTCCACTATGAAGTTTAAGGACTTTATGGTGGACCTACAATATAGAAAAATTATGAAGTTTAAGGACTTGATAGTGTTTTAAAATGATATTTTTATTTTATCATGTGAATTGGGCTCTATTCTATCGATTTAAACTACTGAGATATCAATTTATTTTCTATATTTATCTTGAAAATTTGATACATGTTGGACCTTTAACATTTGGTAAATAATTTACCTCTATTTTAGATTTGGATTTCATTATAATGACATTGGGGGTTTTGGTTTGACTTGGGGATTTGATCATGTCAATGTTTTTAACTACAAGTTTATTAAAAATATTAGTACCTTATTGTAGATTTGTCATGGGAGATATATAGATCTTACCCCAAAATAGGGGTCTTCAAAATGATTGCTTTATTTCATTGAAACCCTAGTATGGTGATTGTTTCATGTATTTATGATTTTTGTGAGTGAGTTTTGCTTATGTTTGCATACTTGCTACCTATGTAAATTTTCATATGAGATGGTTGACCTACTAGGTCTATTTGGGAATCCAAAAAAACAAGCTTACTTTTATTGATATGGATATTTGGATGATTTTTAGTTTGGCATGTAGTAGTGTAGCATTGGTGTCATTTTTTGTTTACACCTTGTTCTTTTAAGTTTTGCATAGTTGTTTATTGATTTGGTGATCAAAATCATGAGATCCATGTACTCCTTAATGGTTTTGCATAAGGATTTTAATGGCTAGGTTGTTCTTTTCTTGGAAGTATTATAAAAGGTTGTACATATATTAGATGTTTGCATTGATTTTGTCAACCCAGTTCAGTTGTGATAAACATTGGGAATTGGCATTGTTTATCCATAAAGAGTGCAATGTTTGTGCATAATATTATTATGTTGAGTGCATTATTCTTGTTTCGATAATTTTGGACTGTGATCTCTTTTATGGCCTGATGGTTTCCATTTATCATCATCTTCTAAATAGATGATTTCAAAAATAAAATGAAAGCTTGTCAAACTTATTTTATGCTTTGGTGTATACTATTGTGAGCATCTATTAACTGTTGTCTTGTTTTAATGCAATGAATATAATGATGGGAATGCATGAAGTTTATTTTAATTGAATAAGCTTATTATAAGCCTTCCTTATGACCAATATATCTCATAGATAGAGCTAGATGGTTGGTTTCACTGAGCGGTGTAATTTGGGAATGATGGAACCACATTTATTTATAAATTTAGGTTAATGATTTCTAGATTAATGGCTATGAGCTATACTAGTTGTAGAGGTTGCATGTTTTATGATACATGCCTCCCTTTTTGAGTAAGATTGTCAACCAACCTTATTGGTGTAAATTAGTGTTTTACCTTTTTGTGTTTATTGTGGACTTTTGCTTGAGTTGTATTTTAATTGTTTGTGTTATTGATGGTTCTAAATCTCTAATACACTTAATTGATCCCCTCCAAAACCCAGTGTTAACTCCACCATTTATTTTATAGTTGGGGTGGTTAGGGCCACTAAATGGTTGGGTTCATTAGGTTATGGATCTGGGGTATTATTTTGATTGGTTGAGTACTATGTTGGATTTATCTAAGTTAGTAACTTATCGATTGGTATGCTTTCTTGGGGCTCAGTTCATCAGTTGTAAACTCAAACAATAACTTGTATGTAATTTCTTATATGTTGTGTTATACTCACTCAAATTTATTTAAAAACTATTGTGTTTTATTGTCTTAGCTCCTTGTATTCCCTTGAAGGTAAACTTGCATCATATCATTATTTGAGGAAAAATAATAATAGGCTTATATTTCATATCCATTATGAATAGAAGTGTTTAGGGGTATACCTTAACTTGTGACATTGGTATTGTCCTTGATGTCATAGGACAAGGTATACATTACTTCTCTTACCTTGTGTCTAAGGCTTATTCTTACTTAACAATAGTTGGAAGACAACAGTATAACTAAAGACTAGTTACTCATGTAACAAGTTTAAAGACATGTTAATACTTGTTGGATCAATTTGTTAGTTACAAACACTCATATTATATGTTTTCAATTCATATAACAATTATAAATTTAGTTGAGGCTATCATGGTAATGACTATGAAACTAGTAGGAGTTTTGGTTATGTAGAATGATGTGAATAGAGGTGGCATTTAGTTGTGTTAAGTGGGTTACTCTTGAATAAGTAAAGGTTTTATTCATATGAAATGTAATGATGTGGTCCTTCAATGTAAAATTGTGCTATTGTTCTTAGCTAAATTTTTTTATGTTGAATAGAGGCATTTTTAGTACTTTGAATAGTTGACTCCACATGCTTAAATTTTGAGCTGGGTGATTTTGACTTAGATAAATCCTCTTTAAATTAATATAATTATTATAGTAATCATTTAATTATTTATATTGGATTCTAAAATCTTCTTCTACTCTTATGCCACTATTGGTATTCTTGACTTTAGCATTTAGCTTTTAGGTACCTTAACTAGTCTTAGCAATGCACTGGAATTAAGCTACTATAATGTGATTATTATAATTATGGAACTTAATTGAAATGGTACACAATTCCTTGCATGAGAAACTTTAAGGAGATATTAATCTTGCATATAGATCTTAATTATGCATATCATCTTTCATATGGATGGAAATGAATGGAGTTCTTAACTTTTGCATACCTAAAACCTTGGATAAAATTATTATTGCATTTGTTCATGTTTGTTGTGCATAAAATTATATTGGGTAATAGGCATGGTAATCGAACTTGAGTTTATGGCATTGTTCTATTAAGGGTTGGATTGGATTGAGTACATGATTTTAATATTTGGTAACATGTGGTTATTATGATTAACATTGGTGTAAGTTATTTCCATTGGTCTTGTTCCTTTAGTATCTCTCCTTGAATCAATCATTAAATAACTTATTATTACCACTGGTTATATCATTGAATTATTACGCCTTATTATATAACTTAGTTTTTATGGAGGAAATTATAGCTTAATTTTGGATGAGCAATTATGGCTTACTTGTATAAATTATTTTGAATCTAGTCTTCTTAATCGATTGAGTGATAATAATTTTAAAAATGGGCTCAATCGATCTCAACATGATAGCTAGATGTAATTTAAGGATGATCCCATAGTTATTCATGTTGGTGGAGATTGATTGATGATATGAATCTATGAATCTCAATGTATATGTTCATTATATTAAATTTTGGTTGGCAAGTTATTAACCTTTATTTATTATGAGGATAATATAGTGCAAGGATCCATAAGTCATGGATTGTTACCAATTCTTGATGGCTAGCATTATTTGTATTGTCTATTAAAATCCTTGTGATCTTATTATCTATTCTATATTGTATTAATATTGATAGGCATGTGAATGTTATTGCATTATTTATCCTTTTATATGTTACTTATGGGATGTGCATTTTAATTTAGATCCTTGTGTTTTCATCATGAATATGTAACTAGTTGTAACAAGATAACTCCATAGCTATCCATATTATGAAGATGGGGAAGATTTATAAGAATGGAAAGAGTTAAGGTCATAGTTATTATTTTTATTCTAGGTTAGGCTTATTAATTACCTCAAACTAACATTTCAAAGATAACATAATGTGAGGACCCAAGGCAAGAGTGAGTTCCAACTCATGACAAATATCATTATGTAAATTATATTTCATGGTGTTAGTATCCATACTTATGGGATGGATTTTTTCTTTGGGTAACTAAGCCTTAGAGACCATCATGGATGTTGGTTATGATGATGATCCCCTTGAATGTAATCTTCTACTTGATCTTAGTTAATATGTGGATTATATTGTAAATTATTTCTTATTTTGTATGAGAAAATGCATGTTTTCATGTATTATTGGGTTAATATTGTTATGCCCTAATTTTATGGTTAGGTTGTGGTATACCTTGAAATTGTATGCTCTAGTTCACTTAACTATTGTATGAGATATAATTAATTTTATCTACAAGGGGAACTTGGACAACTAGGATTAAGCTAGAAGTGTGAAAGTTAGTAACCTCTGTTTGTAAGTGTGTTCAACCCTGAATAAACAACCTTGGTCACTCCAAGGCATTTTGGGTTGCATGTACATTATTGCATGAATGATCAAGATGTATTTTTAAATCCCCAAGTTATGTAGTGGACCCTACACACAATGTTGTTTGATCTATGATAGCAAACAATCTTAGAAAATATTTTTTAGGGGGTTATTTCAAACGGCCTTAAGAAGGATGCCCTAAAACACATTAGAGAATGTATAACCTATCAACAAAATAAAGTAAAACATGTATTTCTAGTAGGATTGCTACAACCATTGCCTATTCCAAATCAAAAGTGGGAAAATATATCCATGGATTTCATTATAGGCCTCCCCAAGGTAACCATTGAGATTGAATTTATGTTTTTTTTAGATAGACTAACTAAGTATTCACATTATTTAGAATTCAAATCACATCAAGTGGCAGATTTATTTTTCAAAGAAGTGTTTAGGCTATATGGGTTGTGTAAACGTATTATCAACAATAGAGATAGAAATTTTATCAATTATTTTTGGTAAGAATTATTTCATTTGAATGACATAAAATTGACCCCTAGCACAAGCTATCATCAAAAAATAGATGAGAAAATAAAAATAGTGAATAATTGGGTTGAAGGATATTTAAGGAACTATGTTTTAGATCAACAATCAAAATGGGTTCAATGGTTGCACTTTGGATAATATTGTTGCAATACCACCACCATATGTCCATTGGTATGTCTCTATTTACTGCATTATAAGGTTATCATACATTTAACTTTGTTGATTTAATATTCACAGATAGTAGAGTGTCAACAACTAGTGACCTAGTAAAGCAAATCCAAGACATACTAAGGTCACTCAAAAATCATCTTCAATAAATCCAAAAGCAACAAAAGTTGTATGCAATTCAGAAACACATTCAGAGGTCATTTAAAGTTGGGGGTATGTTCTTTCTAATATTTTAGACTTATAGTAAAACCTCCATCAAGATAAATGGGGTTGAAAAGCTCAAACCTCATTTTTATGGGCCTTACATGATTCTCATGAGGGTTGTTGAAGTGTATTATGAATTGGATTTTACAAAAAATAGTAGGACCCATAATGGTTTCCATGTGTCTTGCCTCAAAAGGGTGCTTAGACAACATGTCACACCCTCAATGGATTTTTCACCCTTGGATGAAGAGGGAAAACCCATATTGTTTTTGAATTCTATCATTGACACTCGGCTAAATAAATTGAGAAACATGAGTGTTAGAGAGTACTTGATTTGTTGGAAGAATATACCTAAAGAAGATGCTACTTGGTAAGGACCAGAGCTCTTGGAACACCTAAATTTTCATTTATTGAGTGAATTTTTTTTTGGGAAGCATAGAATGTAAGTTCCCCTTTTTAATTAATTCATTACTATGGACCTAAAAATGTGGGCTAAGGGAAATTGCTAGGGAAATAATAGTTAGTTATTCACCGTCTACATTAAGGAAAACCTATGCCAACACATTAATGGGGGAGTTACAATAATTTTTTTTTTTAAATATCAAATCTATTATGGAAAATTTATGACAAAATTTATGATGGTTGTAAGAGAGTGAAAGTGGATAATCTTTATGGGATAAAATTATCAAGGTGTAAGAAGAAAACTATGACAAATCTTTAGTGGGCCTATTTTGGAGGGAGAATATAGAAACGTTCTATTACCTATTTTGGAGGGAGAATATGGAAACATTATACTACCTATTTTGGACATATGATATGGAAACATTCTATTTTTTAGCATTTTGGGATGTTGGGATTTGTGCCCCAACTTTTATTTTCTTTCATAGCTTGAGTAATTTTGTTTAACTACATGATTTAAGGATGAAACCCCTTGGATTATTAGATATTATAAGATAAAACCCTTTTGGTTTCTTGAGTTCAATATCTTATAGAGGGTGTATTTTCAATTCAAAGATATGTTCAGATTTTAGAATATGTTTTGGTATGCTGCAAGTGTTGATTTGTGAAGAGGAGAGTTATGGTATATAGAGTATGTTTTCAGATTTAATAGTTATATGTATCTATATAATTTTTGTTTAATCCAACATATTATTGTACATTTCATTAATATAAATCAGATCTATATTTTTAGTGATGGTTTATTTCATCTGTTCAAACATTGAGTGGTTTCATGACAAAGTTGTGAAAAAATAATATTATATATTTTGATAATTTGATATAAAAATTGTGTGGGGTTTATTACAGGGATTAAACATATATTTTATATTAAAATTTATGGAAAATTTTTAGAATAGAATATATTTGCATAAACAATTGGATTAGGTCATTACAACTATTCCATCATTGAACCAATGGTTAGGGTGGGGAGGGATACCACCAATAGACGAGCTCAGGTTGTACATTTATTATTTTGCATGCATGGTTTTAGGAATGAATATGGTTAAGTATGATGCTTAAGGTGTATTTATAACTATGCAAATTATACTAATGCATAAGTCAATGAACAATCTTGTTTTGTTGTAGTATGATTTGGAGGAAGTTTCAATGTGTTTTGTAAAGAATGTTTAGTAAGATTTGTTTCATTATGTATGAATGGTAAATATTATGTTGCATAGTTGTATACACTATAAAATATCTTGAATTAGTATATTTTTATACCTTTTATATTGGTTTAATTGATAATTTACAAATTTGGGATTTAATAATGTATGGATGTAACATTTCCCTAGTTGACTGCTGGACAAAGTTTGCCTTATCTTTATCTATATCCTCGTATGGTATAAATTATTGAATACAATAAATGTTCATATTTAAAAACATGTACCACATGGGAAAAAATTATCATGTATTGGTATGTCGCTAAACAATATGTTGTTGGTTAATGTGATTTGAGGTCTTGGCTTAAATATTAACATGGAAGGTACGTTTATTTGTTGATGTTTAAGTTGATATAATAGATATCAAAAATTTAATGATTTTAGAGAGTATAATTTTATGTCATTAATAAATATGAATATATATATTTATCATGTATTTAAATTGGGTATGGAGATCAATATTTAACAAAATTAATAATTTGTTTGTGTATTGTTGGGTATAGATAATTGTGTATATTATTGTTGGTAATTATTTGATCTTGTAGACTCATTTGGAAATATGAAAATTTATACATTATATATAAAATGATTATTGGAGTGATAAATGTTTAATTTCATTGTTATGTAACTTCATGTATATACTATGATATGTGTATTATAATTCATTTTCCCCCTTTATTTGCATTAAAACATAGGTTGTGTTTAGTTAGGTCTAGTCGTTTGAATAATTTTACTTGAATGGTATGAACAATGGTTATTATAAATTTAATAATTTTGATTGGTATATGAGAATATTTTGACTTATTCTCTAAAGTCAATCTTTGGTATAAGAGAATGGCTGAGAAATAATACAGGTCTTTGGTCATTTCTTGTTGAATGTTTCGTTCATGAGTATTATGATGTATACAGACTATTGTGGTATGTTGCAATATTTATAAAATTTAATCATGATTATTTAATAATGTATTATGTTAAAGAGAGAAATGTTATTCTTTTTGTGTCATGTAATATCACAGATTATTCCATAATAGACAGTTCACTGTTGGCATGGAGATAATTAGTAAAGTAGTTATGTGATTAATAAATGGGTAGATAAGTATGAAGTTGTAATTCAATTTAATTATATCAAGTTCATGTATTTTTGTGTTTACCATACACACCTAATCATATTAAAGTATAGTGGCTTTGTAGTTGATGCATAACTGTGCAGTGAAAGTCTTATGTGGTATAAAAACTAAAGTTGATTTGTCATGATATCTTGAAGAATGGATTGTGGAAGGCATGAGCATTGATGGATGTATTAGTGTATTTTCATGTTTTAAATAGGGTAACCTTATACAAAAAACCTAAAATAGTCCATTTTCTTAGTGTCCCAATTGAAACTATACAAGTGGAAGTATACTTATGAGAATTAATTACATTGGTTATTTGTTTTGTCCATTATTTTATTTAAGGGAACATAATAACTTGACCTACTTGTTAGGAAATAACCATACACTAAATTAAGATGGTATAAATAATGACATGTTAGTTGATAGTGCAAACCTAGTTTTAAGTTGTGTGATTTATATGTATTATAGTCTGATAACGAGAATTTATTCTTGATATTTACAAGTTTTGATGATTTGGTAGAAGAAAGGTAAATAGTAGAAATTGATATATATGTTACCTATGCACTATTGAGTTATGTTTTTAGATGACTTATAACATGGAAAATGGATTTAATCTTGATTAGTTAAACTGATTAACATCATATGAAAGATATTTGACTAGAAACCCTAATTACATTATGTAACATTGTGTGAAAAATGTCAAGTAGGGAAGTATTATGAACCTAAATAAACATTAAACTACATGGAAACCTACTCTTTTTGGATAAAACTTATAGATATTATGGATTTAATAGATATTATTTTTATTAATTTAAATTAAGAACTTATAGTCTAAATGACTATACCCTATGTCTTAATTGAGAAAGGGACAATATAAACATGTATGATGATGGATTGTCTTAAATAAATAATAACTAATATTAGAGATGTCACACTAACATGGAGTTTAAAATCTATTAAAGTCTTATTATTTAATAACCTTAACTATTGTTTGAAGGAAGACACTCTATTAAATCCAAAACCTATCATGGACATTTATGGGTTAATTTAATTTGGAAGTTTAGCTATAAAGTGTCCATGGGTAGTCTCTATTTCCTTGATTATGTTATAGAGGGAGGAGATTTTGTAAATCCTAAGTATTTGCTCCTTTATTTTATTGTTTAAATTAGTGCAAGACACTTAACCCATTTGTTATTAAAACTACCCACAACTACCCCAGGTGGATTAAAAAATATCATACGCAACTTCATTAAAGGTTGTTGGAATTAGTTATACAAGTACATGAATTGATGTTGGAAGGGGTATATCATGACCTTAAAAATTAAAAAAAAATATGAGTTGAATTTTTGGGGTTTACAAAAAAATTGTACCACCCAACCCTCCTTTTCCTAAACATCTCAATCACCAAAGGGAGGAACCCCACCCAGAGTTTGATTTTGTAAGAGAACTAAAAACAATTATGTCTATAAACATTTATTTCAAGCCATCAAAGATGTGTCTATGTACACCAAGGTGACTTGAGAGCATTGTTTAAGGGAACCTGGTCAAAAGAGGAAAGATCCTAAAACTATTCAAGTAATTGGACAACACATTCATCTTATATGGGAACATCACTCCTCTTAAGTATTTAAATATAGGCAACCCCATTATATATGTGCATATCAGAGTGATATTCATATAGAATACATAAATATACTTAAGATCCACCATTAACATCATGACTAAGGAAACCACAAAATGACTCAAACTATGGGGCCATCGTCACGCCCCAACTATCCTTCAAATGATAAACATATCCACTATGTCACATAAATGGGTCACTAAAGCCTTATTATATTAGGATACCCATGGGAATATCCAATTAATTTTATGGTGTTGAAACCAAAAAAAACTTGGGAGGATATTTTATCATCTTGGGAAGACCTTGGTTGGAAACAAAATATGCATATATTAACTATAGATCAATGAACATGGTAATTTACAATAGGATTAGCACCAACAAATTGGTATTATACCTAGTGCACAAATTTCCCTTAAAATAGAAAAACCTATTTGACTAGAGAAAAAATTAAAATGACCAAAAGCATCCATCCAACACATCCCTACAATTGATCAGAGTATGTCATTAAAAAACTAGACAAGGGTACAATCATCTCCAATATTGTAAAAAATCTATATGTTATAGATCAATCTGTAGATAATTTCCTTTAGTATATTGATTTTCCCATTACACATATATTTTCCACTAAGATTCCATGGACCCTATTAGTGACATCATTACTTTCCATCAATTTTTACCATATGAGTGCAACGTAAAAAATGTTTGGGTAGTATTGAGTCTATGGTCTTAATTTCCAAGGTAATTGAAATCTCAGTTGGCCATCCATTCAATTTAAGCAACCAACTATCCTCTCAACAAAAAAAGGATCTAGTAGCTATGATTTAAAAAAGTGAAATTGTCTTTGCATGAAACTACCATGATATGAGATGCATACACCTATATTTATACACCCACTATATTTATATCAAAGACTATTGTAAATCCATTCACCAAATTTAGAGTAAAATGATTCTTTCTATAAAATAAAATGTCAAAATTGAGTTTCAAAAACTTCCTAATGAAAGATTCATCTATCCCATATCTGACAACAAATAGGCCTCCCCAACTATCATTATGCCCATAAAATGTGGAAAATGACATATTTATGTGGACTATATGAAAATTAATATCACCACTATAAAATATCATTTCCTTCTACCTTTCATTGATCAAGTTCTTAACACTCTTTAGAAAGAACTACTTTTATTTTCTTGACAGATTCATTGGATATAACTAGATCAGAATTACACTAAAAGATCAAAATAAAACTATCTTTACATTTCCTTAAATAATATATGTGTATTATGTCCTTCCCTTTGGATTTTGGAATTCTCTAACCACTTTTCAAAATTTTGCTTTGAACATATTTTTTGATCTTTATCATGATTGTGTCGATATCTACATGGATGATTTCATTATCTATGAAAATACCTATGAATAAGTAGTCAATAACTTGGAAAAATTATTTAATGTTGTCAATAAAATGATATCCTGCTAACCCATGAGAAATGTTACATACTCATGACCAATGAAACTATAGTAGGACACCACATATCACATATAAGGATCAAGCTAAACCTAGCCAAAATTGAAGTCATCAAAGAATTAACAACCCCACAAAAATAAAAATATGTGAGAATGTTTTTAGGCCATATAGGATATTATAAAATTGTTAACACAATGGATCTCACCCTCTGAAGGGAGGCTCAACTCTCTTCCTCCATGTGGCACAATGGATACATCCCTCTTGTTGTGGCTTGCAAATGTGAGGGATGAATCTCTAGATTAGGCGTTATCTCCCCTTGATGCACCTTAAGGCCCTAGATTTCCTATTGATAACAATGGGGGGGATGAAAAGGGAGAGAAATACTGAAATTAAAACCTAAACTAAAGCGGTGATGCACCAAAATGGTTGGTCTACTCAGCTTTGACATACACTTTACACTAGAGACAAACAAGCATACACTTCATTTAAATTAGAACCTTTCCTACATTAGTGTTTCAATACGGGGTCCTATGGAGATACAAGGAGGAATAACTACCAGAGGTATTCTGAGACACACTATGGACAACCTGTTCACATGCACCTATAATCTGAGCTGGACAATTCTTGTTAACCTGCAAGAGAAGAACTCACAATACACTAGATATATTGGAATAAACTTATGAAATCATGAAAATAAAATGACTTAACACAAGATAAAACCATAGACATATGCAAAAGTGTAAGCTCAAATGGAGGTAAAAATTCTTCTTCTGATTCAAGGTAAATTCCTTCAGGGCTTCACCATACAAGCTGAGATCCCCCATACACAGTTTGAATAATAGGGTAGTAGCATGGTCTTTTGGTCTCTATAGAAGTGTTTAATTCAGCATGGGTTTTCATTCCTTGATTTTTCAGCTATCTTGTTTCTAGTTCTATATATATTTGTAACTTCTCATTTGAGAAAGGAGATCTCAGCTTATATGATGAAGCCCTGAAGGAAATTACCTTGAATCAGAAGAATCATTTTTACCTCCATTTGAGCTTGCACTTTTGCATATGTCTATGGTTTTATCTTGTGTTAAGTCATTTTCTTTTTATGCTTTCATAAGTTTATTCCATCATATCTAGTGTATTGTGAGTTCTTCTCTTGCAGGTCAACAAGAAGTGTCCAACTTAGAGTATAGATGCATGTGAATAGGCTATCCATAGTGTGTCTTAGAACACCTCTGGTAGTTCTTACTCCTTGTATCTCCATATGACCCCCAATTGAAACACTGATGTAGGAAAGGTTCTCATTTGACTGAAGTGTATGCTTGTTTTTTTTTGGTGTAAAGTTTATGTCAAAGTTGAGTAGACCAACCATTTTGGTGCATCACCACTTTAGTTTAGGTTCTTATATCAATATTTCTCTCCCTTTTCATCCCCCCCCATTGTTAGCAGTAGGAAATTTAGGGCCTCAAGGTGCATCAATGGGAGCTAACCCCTAATCTAGAGATTTATCCCTCACATTTGCAACCCATAGCAAGAGGGATGTATCCATTATACCGCATGGAGGAAGAGAGTTGAGCCTCCCTTCAAAGGGTGCAATCCACAGTGTCAATAGTTTTTGGCACACTTTGTGGGATAATTTTTGTGTCACAAGTTTCAATTTTGGTGTTGGTCTTGATATTGTTAAAAAAATCCAAAATAAGGAGCTATATTCAGCACCTGGCGCTTCTATTTAGGAACCAAATCTCTGGTAAATGACCAACCTGGCATCCCATGCCAAAGGTTACTAAAATATCTTCTTCTAGGGGTGTCCCTTTTGAATTTTTTGAGTTACCTTTGAACTCAACAAAAAGGCTAAGATTTGCAAATACCCACCCTTACGTAGTAAGCCATTTTCCTAAGCTAACCATAAAATATACCTACTCAAGGAGACACCTATTGAATCCTTTCACAACCATGGCATCCCTTAGGGTTTTCCCTTTTGTAGCCTTCAATGGTCAAAGTCCCTTGAACCTTCAGCAATATGATTCTAGGGATAGCTCTCAAACATGTTCCTCCCTTTAGTAGAGAGGGCCCAATCACTGCTATTGAGCATATTAGAAACATAACAAACCTCTACAACATCCATAATATCACTGAAGAAGATGTATCCATTAGATTTTTAGCCTTGTCCTTCAAAGGGAAAGTTTTGGATCGGTATGGGACCTTGCCTATAAACTCAGTTGGCTCATGGAATGAGTTAGGGACCCTCTTGACCAATAGGTTTAGGGAAAAAAGTGACCATTTGTCTCTATCTGAGTAGTTAACCACCATAAAGAGAACCCCACATGAGTTTAGGCAAGATTTTAACACTAGGTTCCAAAAAACTTGGGACAGGATCCCAATTCTTGTGAGGCCAACCCTAAGCTATGATTTCCTTTACTACTTGTAGGCCCTGAATAGTGACATTATTGTCATGACACAATCCATGGGTGGAAACACTCTGCTCACTACTTATGAGATAGCCATAGCTGTTAAAAATTGCCTTGTTCAAGTAGGAAAGATAGCTCCTAAACCTCATATACCACTCTTTCCTTATTTATAGCCCTCAGTCCAACCTGTATTGCCCACTCTATCTCCTATACCTAATCAAGAGAAGCTAGATGTTACCCCTGTAAATGACATCCATGAAGTTAAGATCCTACTATAAAGTGTTACCAATGAGTTAGTTACCCTCAAGAGACAACAAACTTAGAGTTATAGGCCAATTCAAGGCTATTAGCAGTTTGGGCAAGCAAATAGGCATCCCTTCCAGAATTATAATCAAGGGAAAGGTCAAATTACACGTGTCAAGCTTTATCAAAGCTATAATCCAAATGCCCCTTCATCTTCCATGGCTCTTTTACCCACTCAAAATAATTTGGTGTAGGACTAGCCCAACTATCCACCCTTGGAGCATGGCCAAGAATAGGTTGCTTATGTCAGTGAGCTACCAAATCAAAGCATGACTAACAAGGTGATCAAGCAGACCAATTCTCAAATTTTGAGATCTCAACACAAGTTGGGATAGATAGTAGGTAGGCTCAATCTGATTCCACTCTTATGAATCATTTGGAAGGATAGTTCTACATAGTCAACTGTGTGGGGAGCACAAGTAATCAGAATGTTGGTGTTGCATCCAACACCAAATCTGAAAGGAGAGCCATTGATGAAGATCAAGAAGCCACTCAAGCACTTATAATGTCTCCTTCACCCAATAAAGTAGGAAGTGTACCTGAAGCAACCCCAAGACCACAAGAAAATCAAAAGTTTCCCAATTATAGGCCAATGATTGCAGTTTTAGCTCTTCAAGTTACACCACAGGTTACAAATGTTCCCAAGGAGAACTCTAAAGGGATCAATCCTTCAATCAATATAGTGGACCAAATGAAGAATATTCACATGAAAATCTCATTATGGAATTCTTTAGCACTGTTAGGATAAAAAGATAAACTCCAAAAGGAATTATATGGGCTAGGTGAGCAAGTTGTCCTAGCAAGAAATGATAATGTGTTGGTAGTAAATAGGGTTCCTCATATGGATAGTCAAGCAAGAAAGATGAGAAGGTCCATCCCTTCTATTTATCCCTAATTATTGGTGATTTCTTGGTCCATAATTGCATCATTGATAGTGGAGCAAGCACCTCAGTTATGCCCAAATGCATAGCTGATAAACTAGGCCTCAAGTATGAGCAAAAGACCAAAGGAATTCTGTAGTTGGATAGATCACTAGCTAAGACATTAGGAGTGGCAGGAGGATTGAATCTAACTCTCCATGTCTATCCAACATTCTCAATTACCCATGATGTGGTAGTGTTAGATGCTCTTCCTTAATTCTCTCTTTGTTTGTCAAGGGATTTCACATCCAAGATAGGTGGATACTTGGCAGCCAACAGGTCTTACATAGTTTTCAAGACAAAGTATGGAACTAAAGTGAATATTGAGTCAGAGCCCATCCACAAGGATCACCTGGAGCCATACTCTCCCAAAGTGGCAAACGTGAACTATGCAATCATTGATGAAGAAGAGATCTAAGTGGATCAATCTCCATCATCTTCCCTTGTAAGATTTTCTGACCTGCTCCTAGATGAATAGGGAAATGACAACTTTGAGCTTGGTCCTTACAAGTTCATTGAATAAGTGGGTCTTGTAGTCTACTACATGCATAAGAAATATGCTTTCATGCTAAAATTGATGAATACATACCAAGAGGACTATGGTTTGTGATAGCTATTCTTTGATGGATCTAGAAGCAAGTTGGGAGCTAGTGATGGGGAAATGTTGGTTTCACCTTCAAAGGATAAACACTTCTCACCTTTTAGGTTTTAGTTCTCCTACAATTGTAACATAGCAGAGTATGAGGCCCTTATTCATGGCCAAGAATGGGCAAGGAAGAGAGGAATCAAATAATTATAGGTGTTTGGAAACAATGAGTTGATTGTGAACCAAGTGAGAGGTCAAAGCTTGACCAATAACTCCTTACTCAAGTCTTAAAAGCACAAAGTGTGGGACCTTGTAGAGAACTTTGTTGCTTTCAACATCACTTCCATTCTAAGAAAGGAGAACAAACATGCTAATAGACTAGCAACAGTTGGTGCTCAGTTTGACATCCTAAAGGGGATGAGATAAAGCAAGAATCAACATCATTTAAAGGTGATTATAAGGCCCTCCATACCAGACAATGTCACCAATTGGAAGGTGTTTTAAAGTGACTAGAAAATAACACTTTTCTTGTAAGAAGAAGCTGAGTTTGCTTCCAAAAATTAGTCCAAGCTACAACAGTAGTATGATGGGTAGATTGTTCAACTAAAGGCCAACAAGATTCCTAAAGTTTTGGAAACTCTTGAGACATTTTCAATGAAGATAACTAACTCAAGAGAGACAAAATAAGCATGTAAACCAAGAAGGAAATTTATGAAATGGTAGAGATCTACAAGGATAAGCTATTTTCACTTGGGAAGGTGTGTACTAATGAGGAAAAGCATACTTTCATTATGTTATGTCAAGAATTTGTTGATGTCTTCACTTGGGATTATGGTGATTTAAAGGGCTTTGATCCAAGCTTGGCCCATTGAGCTAGAAGAAGGTGCCAAACCCATCAAGAAAAATCAAAGGCCAATCAATCTAAACATTGATCCTCTATAAGGAAGGAGCTCACTAAACTAATTAAGTCTAGAATCATTTTCCCTATCAAACACTCTTTTTGGCTGGCCAATTTGGTCTTCATTAGGAAGAATAATGGAGAAGTCAAATTGTGTGTGGATTTTAGAGACCTGAACAGAGTCTCACTGAGAGATCACTATCCCCTTCCAAGTATGGAGCAAATTATTCAGATGGTGATAGGCAATGAAAGGTTATCTCTCCTAGATGGCTACTTGAGTAAAATCAAATCTTGGTGCAAGAATGTGACCAATACAAGATAGCCTTCACCACCAAGTGGGGAACATCCACCTACAGGAATATGCCATTCAGATTGTAAAATGTTGTAGCTACCTTCCAACATGCTATGGACATGGCTTTCAAAGGTTTGATCAATGACATAATGCTGGTTTATCTTGATGATGTGATAGTTTTTCCAAGGAGGAAAGTGAACACTTGAAGCACCTGAGGAAAATATTTGAAAGGTGTAGAGAGTTTGTCATCTCTCTCAACCCAAATAAATGTGTGTTTTCCATCCATGAAGGAAAGGTCTTGTGCCATGTCATTTCAAAGGAAGGCATGTCCATTGATCCAGAGAGGGTGAATGTCATCTTAGCATTATCCTTGCATAAGCACAAGAAGGACCTAAAAAGTTTCTTTGGTAAGATAAATTTCATTAAGAGATTCATTCCTAACTTTTCTAAGCTTGTCAATCCACTATCTTCCATGCTAAGGAAGGATGAGATGTTCACGTGGACAGTAAGAAGAAGATAAAGCTTTGAAGGCATCAAGCAAGCTATCACCCAAGCTCTTACCTTGGCTAGTCCAAACTCCTCCAAGGACTTTAATCAATAAAACTTTGGGAATAAAGAGGTAATCTCTGCTATGCTCACTCAAGAAAATGGTGAGAATTTAGAACAACCTCTTGTTTTTTTCAACCAAGGTTTAAAAGGTTATGAGATTAGATACACGTATGTTAAGAAGCAGGTGCTTGTGGTCATATGAATTCTAAAGAAGTTTAGACATATGTTGTCTAACAGAAAAATACACATCATGGTGCCACATCCTAATGTAAAAGACTTCTTGCTGAACTGAGACTTGAATGAGAAAAGGGCAGGTTGGATCACCAAAGTAATGGAGTATGACTTAGAGATCAAGACCACCAAGATGGTAAGAGGAAGAGGGCTATGTGAAAACCTCTCTACAGACTTGAAAGAGCCAAGGAGGACATTTTGGTACTCCATGATGAAACTACAATAATTGTACCTACAGTCATGAAGAGCTAAGCACAAGACATGGTTCATTTCCTACAAACTAGTGAGTGTCCAAAAGGTCTTGATAGGACCAAGAGGAGGTATTTTAGACTCCAATCTCTTCCTTATGTCCTATTTGATGGAGTGTTGTTTATAAAATAGTTTTTAGGGGCGCTCTTGATATGCATTAATTCAGATGAAGTTGACAAGGTACTATCTAAGTTTCATGATGGACCAGTTGGTGGCCAGTTTGCTCCCAAGGCCTCAACTATAAGGATTATGAGGGTTGGTTACTTTTGGCCTAGTTTGTTTAAAGACACTCATGCTTGGGTGAGGAAATGTCAAAAATGTGCATTCTTTGATGGGAAGTAATGGCTATCTACCATGCATCTTCATCCTATTCAGATGGAACAACCATTCATGCAATGGGGGTTGGACTTCATAGGGCTGATCAATATTCCTTCTAGTGCTAGCCACAAAGGGGTTTTGACTACCATGGATTATTTCACAAGGTGGGTAGATGCCATTGCTTTGAAAGAGGTTAATGAGAGTTTAGTCCTAGACTTCTATGAAGGCATAGTGATAAGATTTGGGGTCCCAACCATAATCATTTCAAACAATGCATTGGCTTTCTTGGGAACAAAGACCAGTGAGTGGGAATTGAAGTATGGAATCTATCTCAGCACTTCTTCCAACTACTATCCATAAGGAAATAGCCTAGCTGAGTCCACAAACAAAAATTTGATTAGGATCCTAAAGAGGATAATGGAGGAAAATCAAAGGACTTGGCATGCCAAGTTGAAGACAACTCTTTGGGCAGATAGGATCGCTCTAAAGAGGGCAATCAGGAATTCACCATAGACACTTGTGTATGGAAGGGAGGCTAGACTTCCTATCTCACTTGAGTTACCACCCTTGGATCTTGCCCATCAGCTACAATTGATGGAGAGTAACAGCCTAGAAGTCAAGTATTATGAGCTAATGAAGCTTTAAGAAGTGAAATACCAAGCCATGGATGCCATGACTAGATACCAACATTAAATAAAGAAGCATTTTGACAAAAATTCTATGCCAAGGAGCTTCTTAGAAGGTGACATTATCTTGAAGTGGGATGAGGACCGAGCCAAGCTTGGAAGGCACATGAAGTTTGACACTTTGTGGAGTGGCCCATATGTCATCACCCAATGCAAGAAACATACTTCTTTCCAACTCTCTAAGTTAGATGGTGAAGAGATACATATCCCAGTCAATGGGATATACCTTAAGCATTATTACTAGGTTTTTTTTTCATGTACATAGTTTTCCTTGTTTTTCCTCATTGTCCCTAAGTGATGTTACATATGTGTGTAGTGTTTTTAGCCTTTATGTGTGTTTTTCCTTATTGTTTGGGGTAAAATAATTTTTGGTTCATAAGTCCTTACAAGGTTGTTGTTGAATTCTCCAAGATGCATCTTGACTCCATGCCCAATGGACTTTGTGGCTACCAGTCTTCCCAATCATAGCAGATATGTTTCCCCCATGAGTCATGAAAAAACTATTGACGTAGTGGATTGCACCCTCTGAAGGAGGCTCAACTCTCTTCCTCCACATGTCACAATGGAGACATCCCTCTTGTTGTGGGTTACAAATGTGAGGGATGAATCTCTAGATTAGGGGCTAACTCCCCTTGATGCACCTTGAGGCCCTATATTTCCTATTGCTAACAAGGGGGGGGGGATGAAAATGTAGAGAAAAAATGAAATTAGAACCTAAAATAAAGCAGTGATGTACCAAAATGGTTGGTTTACTCAAATTTGACATACACTTTACACTAGATACAAGCAAGCATACACTTCATTCAAATGAGAACCTTTTATGCATCAATGTTTCAATAGGGGGTCCTATAGATATATAAGCAGGAAGAACTACCAGGGGTGTTCTAAGACACACTATGGATAGCCTATTTACATGCACCTATACTCTGAATTAGATACTTCATTTTTCCATGTAAGAGAAGAACTCACAATATACTAGATATGTTGGAATAAACTAATGAAAGCATGAAAAAAAAATGACTTAACACAAGATAAAACCATAGACATGCAAAAGTGTAAGCTCAAATGGAGGTAAAAATTCTTCTTTTGATTCAAGGTAAATTCCTTCAGGGCTTCGCCACACAAGCTGAGATCTCCTTTCTCAAATGAGAAGTTACAAATATATAGAGAACTAGAAACAAGATAGCTGACAAATTAAGGAATGGAAACCCATGCTAAGTTAAACATTTTTGTAGAGACCAAAAGACCATGATACTACCATATTCTTCAAATTGCATATGGAGAGTCATGTTGTAGATGTCGAAGTTGCCACCCTTGTTGTCTTGGGCCTGCAAAAGCATGGGATACTCCTTCTAGCAACTGGCAAAGCCATCCCTAAGTTGTTGTGGCTGGACCATGCTCTCTTCAATGTTGGGCACAACTGGTTGTGCATTAATGGTGAAATGTGAAAACACAAGCTGCTCTCCTCTATAGTTCAAAAAAAATCTATTTTATTGGTTTTTGGTAGATATATTTTACTAAATGGATTAATTCTCCTTGCTAAGTTGTCTATGCCACTTGCCTTGGTCTGAGTGGTCATTGATTCTACCTTTTGACCTTATCCATTGCTAAAACTGTTATATGCTTTGTCTTTTTTTGCTCTTTACTTTTCTTGTATTTTGTCTCTTCCTTGCCTTGGATTGTCTTTGACTTATCGGGCCTTTGGGTTCTCGACAGTCTCTACTCCTTTGTTTAGGGATTTTTGTTGTGCTTTCCTTCAAATAAAATGTCCAAAGGAATTCTTTCAAACATTTTATCTAAAGGAATTATTTCTTTTTATTGCTTCTTTTCCCAAAGGGCATGTGCCCTTTAGGCCTTTTGTCTTTGTTTTTCACTTTCTCAAGGTGCCCTCTGTAAGGGCACTGTGTGCCTCAAAATGCCCATTCAAAACTTTTGATTTGGTCCTACCACCAACCAAGGTGCCCTCTACAAGGACACTTTGAGTCCAAATTTGCCTTTCAGAAGAATTGTAAGGGTCTTATACACCACCTAAGTACCCTCCATAAGGGCACATACCCTTCAAGAATTATGCAATGACCCTTCGAAAAAGTGAAGAAGTCCTCTTTCTTTTCCCAAGTGCCCTCTGAAAAGACACTTAACCTTTGGCATTTTTGCAAACATCCTTCAAGCTATCAAAATGCCCTCCAAAGGAAATATTTTTCCTTTTGTGAACTGCTTAGACCATTTCAATTTCTTCAATCACTTCTATTTATAAAATTAGACAAGTAAAGCACCTACACAAACTTGGTTTGCACTAAATAGACCATTTCAAACTTCCCAAGAGCTTCTACGTCAAGTTTTACATCAACTTCAGTTGATAAGGCAAATAATTAAAGACACTTGGAAAACTTGATTTGGTCTATCAAGACCAAATTAGGTTTTGCAAGTGACTTTACTTATAACCTTTATAAGTAAATACATTTTCAAATTCCAAATTACACCACCAAGACCAAATCAGCTTTATCAAGTGACTTGACTTGTGAAAATTTCACAAGTAAAGTCATTTGGGAAATCTGAAATGCACTACTTTAGGTGAAGTAATTGTTCTTGATAAACTTGAAATACACTTGGCAAAGCAGAATGAGGGAAACACCTGGATTTTTCATGAGAAAGGTCTGGCAAAGAACATTTTGTACAAGGCAGTAGAGGGATGATCTAGCCAAAACATGGATTGGATGACTTTTTCAAATAAAAAGGAGGGGGTGCCAAGTTTTGGCTTACAGGACCAAAACCCTAGTGGAAAGATAGTTTAGGGAGTTTATAAATTTATCCAAGTGGTTTGATATATGTATGATACGTATGTACATACTTATAGCTGATTGTATGTAAGAAAAACCCTAAATTTTGAGTTTTATTGACATCTAAGGAGAGAATTTGTCTAATTTCCTCAATTTTGAGTCTAAAAAGTTGAAATAAAGGTTGAATCACATTTTAAATGTTTGTGTAGACATTTTATAAGTTTATTTGCATTTGATAAGTGATATTTCAAGTTTTGACCTATTTGAGAACATTAGGTCTCTAGGCCTAAAATAGGGTTTTGATTAATTTATTAAATTGTCTTCAAAACCAATACTTAGATGAAAATGTCATCATTAAAGAGTTTATGTATGATTGTTTAATACCCTATGATAACCTTCCAATCTTTTTTGTCATCAGTTTCAAGATTCATAATACACAAAGACACTCTAGCAAAGGATTACTTTAAGAGGACTTGTTTTGAGACAAAGATTAAATTGATCAAGGTCAGTAAGTTAAGTGTCTTTAATAGATACACAAGAACAAGTGTATCACTAGTTATACATGAAACTCCAACACAACAGTCTAGGGTTATTTTTAAATTGGTATGGTAGAAACAGGATCCAAATCAATCAATGAAAGTTCCAAATGAGGTATGTCAACTTCCCAAGGATGTATAACAATGATTAAAATAATCCAAACCCTCACGAAAAACTTAAAATTGATAATAATCTTAAATCCCACTAAAAATAGAATTTGATCCTAATTTGCAAGCACAATTATGATTCTTGGATGGAATCACCTTAATGGGTTAGAGTGTTTTCATACTCAAACCTAAGTTTGTATGGTGAGGGTTTTAGTCCTCACAATTACTTCCAACTATAAGGGTTTTAATTGTCATAATTTGTTCCAACTATAAGGGTTTTCATCCTTATGTTAAAAAGTGATGAACTGGAAGGCTCAATCAATTAAGAATATTGATAACAAAAATTGAATGCTTTATAATGAGGACTCTCAATATAGATTCAATTTTCACTATTAAGATTAAGGTTATACTTTTAGGTTTAGGGTTTTACTTTTTACTTTTATCCTTTTATTTTCACTTTTCCCCTTTCTCACCCTTTTATTTTATTTCTAATAATAATAAAGTAATATTAATTTTTCAATTTTTTTATTAAAAAGTAAGTCACTTAGACAAATTAAAATATTAACTTTATCATTTTTTACTTTATTTGAAAAAATGGATATGACCTGAAATGTCCATTTCTAGATACTTGATTAACCCTAAATTTTTTTGATACCTTTTCAATATTGGATATCAAAAAAATACTAAAATAACCCACATGAAATATAGATATTTAAATCCAACTTGAAACTTCATGAAGCCCCTGTTATATTGAGATGAATGCATACAAATACTGGTAATGAAGAAACAAGATAATAAATGACACGTGCAATACTGGAATTAAAATCCATTGAAGCCAATACTTAATAAGATGATCACGTATATAGCTGATGAAGAGATGAATTTAACAACTAAAATATACTAAAACCATTATTTATGTTAGCCCATGCTATACTGATGACTTATAATGGTAAAATATCTTCAAGAGGATTACATTTGACAAGTATGCAAGGAATTATAGGCAACAAACATCAAGTTTATTTGTTTATTGTTAATGTTGTATAACAACTACAATAAATGTTATAGTAGCGAAATAAGATAAAATGGTAGTTATTAAGGAGGTTATAGTAGGTACCAATTAGTGTATAATAGTCACAAAAGCTAGCAACATTATTATGATGCAAATAGTCTCTAAAAATAATTACAAACCTCCATGCAATAGTATAAAGAAGGGAAACCCCAACACAACATCCAGTAGGGAAGAAACCCCAATGCAATAATCTATAAAATACTTTATATCTTTTCAACTTCTAGTAATTGATGATAATCCTCAGTCACACTGAAACTAGAATTTGATCTTGATTCTTAAGATGTGATCTTATTTCTATACCTAGTGGAAATTAAATCTAAAACCCTAGTTCTCTATTGAATTAATGTTTGAATATTTATATGTTGCACACTTATGATTTATCGATGGAATTACCTCAAAGGTTTAGAGGGTTTTTATCCTTAAATCTAAATCTGAATGACGAGGGTATTCATATTTAAAATTTATTCCAACTATAAGGGTTTTTGTCGTTATGCTGAAAATCGATGCACTAGTAGGCTCAATCAATTGAGAAATGTTTATAATAAAAATTGAATGATTACAATGAGGAGGACTCTCAATATATAGACTCAATTGTCACTTTTAGGGTTAGGGTTATACTTTTAGGTTTAGGATTTTACTTTTCATTTTTACCCTTTTCTTTTATTTTCACTTTTCTCTTTTCTCACCCTTTTCTTTTATTTATAATAGTAATAAAGTAATATTAAGGTGTCACTTTTTTAAAATAAAATAAAAAGTCACTTAGACAATTTAAACTATTAACTTCATTATTTTCTTTACTTTAAAAAAAAAAGACATGACAGTCTACCTTTTCCAAAGATTACTTGTCCTCAACCAATGCCTAAACCATATTATAAATACTAGGATCCCAAACCATCCTTGGGGATTTACAATTCCAAATGGATCCTTCTAATATAGCTCTAGATCACTCTACAAGTAAATGCATTTGAAATAATAAATTTTTGGGTCTCATCTTTGTTGGCAAAGCTAACCATTCTAGACAAAGGTCTCTCTCCCACCTTGCCTTCCCCTTGCCCATACTAGCTTATGCTTGTGTGAGTAGGATGGAAACCATTGGAAGTGAAAAGTAGCTAATATCATGTTCTTTAAGAAGAATGTGTGCAATCATCAACAAGAATTGAGAGCTAGAACATTCCCTTGCAAGATCCATGCAAATGGTACCATGAATAAGATGTAAACATCCTTATTCAAGCCACATAGAGAAAAATTGAGCTAAAGCTTTTTATATAAATAGAAAATTTCCATTCCAAAGACATTTTTTATAAGTGACACATCAACAATAAATAATGGCATACCTTATGTATTCATTGGATTTGAATGATGAACAACTTCATTCATGTAAATTTGTCTACAACCCCACCATGCCCATAATAATAGAACCCCCTAAAGAGGTTCCTACGAACACAACTAACCCATCACTGCCATCAAATAATGAATCCATCGTTAAACCAAGTGCATCAACTAGTAAAGTTTGTCATATCCCATTTGTACATGCAATTATTTAAGTGTTCAATTATGATGTTTGATTTTACATTTGGATATTGAGACATTGGTATTATATTTTATTACTTCATGAGCATTTATTATGATGTTTTGGTTATTCTCCTATTAGTAGTATATTAGTTTCAGTATTTGTTTTGGTTTATATTTTATCTAGTCGATACTACTGATGTCATTTTATGATTGCAGGTGATAGTCGGGTGACTGAGCTAGGTTCAATCCTAGAACACTTCACCATATTCTTTAATTCATACAGGTAAATGAATGTTGAGGTAAAATAATGAGATATAGTTGATATACCATATGATTTTTTCTCTATCTTGTGTTGTAAAATCCTAGTACTATGCATGATGTTTCAATTTGTTGTTTGGAAGCCATAATTGGCATTTATCCAATTGTGTCTCATAGCCTTTATTATTTTCATGTCTATGGATGTATTATTGTTGACTAGCTCTAGCTAGTTGAAGCAATTTATGTTGGTCTTGTAATGTGGAGCAATGTTTTTAGTTATTTTATTTAAAGTATTGTGTAAATCCATTGTTAATGATTTGAAATTTGTTTAATGTTGGCATAATAAAAAAAAGAAATATAATAATGGAAAAAGGTCATGTTAAATACCTTAGGAGCATAATGATTTTTGGCATAGACTTAATAGAATTACCTAATAATTTTATTAGAGTTTGCATGAAGACTTTGAGGAAGTTTGCATTATGTTAATTTTTGTGGTAGTTGACTACGAATAGAATGTGGAGAAGACATTGAGTGGTTATGGTGGTCAAGGTGAACATGGAGTCTTTTGATCCTTCACTCAAGTTGATTAGAGAAAAGTGTAAATGAGGGATGAAGAAAAACAGGTTTAAAACAAGTTTGGAGAAATGGCATGGAAGGGGGTGGAAGGAAAAAATAAGAGAATGGTGAAGAGAAAGAAATAAAACTAGCATAAAGGTTTCACATTCAAACAAGTATGTCATTTTATTTTCATGTAGTCTAATAACTTTTTGATTTATTAGTGTAAACCCTAGGAAGATAAAAGGGTTATAGGAAGGGTTTCCTCCCATCCTTAGAACTCCTTAACCATTCCTTGTAAGTGAGTTCACACTTAGAACCAGGATATCTTGCATAATATACTGTTGGAATAGGGAATAAATGTGACTGCCGAGGAAACCTTCATGGGTAATGCCATTTACAATCGTCTCTCCCATTTGATGATGTAAAGATAAGTTTTCTATGGAAATACAATTGGATAATTGCTATATTTTCTTAAAATGTATTGGTGTGATTTTTATATGGGTGTGTTCTTGTATTGTTGTGTTTTTGGTGTTTATTGTTGATGTGTAAAACCCTTGACTAATAGACTCGATCTCAATTCTTAAACCTTCTTGTTCATTTGTCATAATGAATTTAGAGCCTATTTGTGGTGACCAATTGTAATTTCCACTTTTTAATTAATTCATTATTGTGGACCCAAAATCTCATTCTCCTATTTTCTATGGGCTAAGGGAAATTTGTTGGGGAAATAGTTGATAATTATTCGACATCTTCATTAAGGAAAATATATGATACTACATTAATGGGGGAGTTACAATTAACTAATTTTGGAAAAAGCACAACTATTATGGAAACTTTATGATGGTTGTAAGGGAGTTAAAGTGGATAATATTTATGGGATAAAATTAGCAAGGTGTAAGAAGGAAAATATGACAAATCTTTAGTGGGCCTATTTTGGAGGGAAAATATAGAAACAGTTTATTACTATTTTTGGATGGAAAATATGGAAACATTTTATTACCTATTTTGGAGATATAATATGGAAGCATTCTATTTATTTGGAATTTTGGGGAATTAGGATTTATGGCCCAACTTTTATTTAAGTCAGATAGCTTCACTAATTTGCATATTTAGTTAATTTATCAATTTCTTTCATAGCTTAAACACTTGTGTTCAACTACAGGATTTGAGGATGAAACCCCTTCAATTATTAGAGTTCAAAGGATGAAACCCATTTCTTTTCCTAAGGGCAACATCATATAGAGGTTGTATTTTCACTTCAGAGTTTTTTTCAAATTTTAGAACATGTTTTGGTATGTTGTAAGTGTTGATTTGAGAAGAGAGTTATAGTATATAGATTATGTTTTTAGATTTCATATTTAGATGTATTTATATAATTCTTGTTTATTCCAAAAACTCATTTTACATTTCATGATTATAAATCAGCTCTGACATTTTGGTGATGTTATATTTCATCTATTTTCAAACATTGAGTGGTTTCATGACATAGTTGTGAAAAATATATGTTACATATTTTGATACTTTGATATTAAAAAATGTGGGGTTTATTATAAGGTTTAAACATATATTTTATATTAAATTTTAGGGAACACTTTAGATCAGTACATATTTTCATAAATAATTGATTTAGGTCATTATAGAGGTATCAAATCCTTGATCTTGCTAGCTTGCAAGGTGAATAACATTGTTAATCATTCCTAGTGAAAAAGAAATCAGATATCAAAGGAGAGAGCAAGGAAAATTGAAACAAGCACAATATGTGTGTGTGTGTGTGTGTGTGTGTGTGTGTGTGTGTGTGTGTGTGTGTGTGTGTGTGTGTGTGTGTGTGTGTAAAGAGGAAGATATGAGAGAAGGAAGAGGAAATAATAAATTGATAGATGAAGAAAAACAAAATTTATTCCATGAAACTTTGATTAGACTTAAGCATGGACAAGATAGATTGGTAGATCTCATGGCACAAATGTTGCACTCTCAAAATTTGAGAATTATAGAACCTACCAAGATATATCAATGGGAAGGGAGTACATTTTCAAATAACTGATATGTAATTAATTCTATGCCAAAGTCATCTAAGCCTATTTTTTTACAGAGAAAGTAAAAATAAGAAAAAGAACCTGAGGCCCCTCCCACGAAAGAAATTGACAATTTTTTTAGGAGTATCAAGGTAAAGCTAAATCTTTCAAAAATATAGTCACCATTATTAATCACCTAGACATCCTTGGAAAAATACCTTTAAAACTTGATCCATATTTGTTAGAAAATAAATTTTCATCTCAACCCAAGGCACCCACCTTTAGTCAGCATAAGGAGAATTTCCAAAAAGGAAGATTTGATTCATAGTCCCATAATTTCACACCATAACCACCTATAATCAATAAGGTAGATGATTATTTCAAGAATGAACCCATAAGGGAGAAGTTATGTTCTTATTGTAAGGATGCATGGTAATCAAGTCATAGATGCCTTAATAAGGGCCAAGTTCACCATATTGAGGTAGTTTCTAATGATGATATAGATTATAAATAACTTGAATCACAAACACTCATAAAAGAGCATGCACACTATCAGCTCTTTCAGGAGCACCCAAACATCAACCGTTCAAAGTTTTGAGGAGTATTGGGATAACATATCATTATGCCTATTAATAGTGAGGCTACCCATAATTTCATTGATGAAGGCTTGATGATTAAGAGAGGGGTGAAATATAGAGACTTTAAGGGATTCAATTTCATTTTTTCTGATGGATTCACCATTACATGCACCAAAATAATATGAAAAATCAGCATGTCCATGGGTCAACATAAGGTACGTGATGATTTCTATATTGTGGGATTAGGGGAAAATGGCATGGTTTTGGGTTTACAATGGTTGCACTTATTTGGTGGTTTTTCATAGAATTGTCAATCCATGGAGATCAAGTTTAAATCTGAAGAGAAAGATGTAGAACTTAGAGGAAGTTATAATGGATCACCATGAATGGTTATATCTAAAAGAATAGAGAGGACTTTCTATAGGGGATAAGTTGTTTGGGCAATAAGTTTTTTGGTGATGCCTACCAATTCATCCATGGGTAAGTAATGTACTTATCATGTTGATATTCAAAATATTTTGGATAATCATAGTGTTGTGTTTAGTGACATGCCTCTAGGGTTACCACTTGATAGAGGATTCCAACACATTATATAATTGGAATCAGATTCTAAGCCTATCATGACAACTCCTTAATACCAACCAAGAATGTACAAAGAGGAGATAAAGAAGACCATCAAAAATAGATACCTCATTCCCAGGATCGATGAGTTCATTGATGATTTGCACAGGGCAGTGTATTTTTAAAATGTTTATTTGAGATCAAGTTGGCATTGGATCTATGTAAGGGATGATGATGTGCACAAAATAATAATTAGATGTCATTGTGGGAATTTTTAACTATTGATCATGGATTTTGATTTGAAACATGCTATTATCACTTTCCAATCATGCATGAATTGGGTATTCATAAATCAATTGAGAAATTTTTTTCTAGTTTTCTTTAATGCCATTTTGATTTACAACAAGAATCAGGAGGATCATTGGAAGCATCTAGATATAGTCCTTAGAATATAAAAGCAACATGTTCTCTTTTTAAAAGAATCTAATGTGAGTTTGGGGTGACAAAGATGTTGTACTTGGTCCATGGCATTGGTACTAAATGTGTTCATATGGATCAACAAAATATCCAAGCCATCTTGGATTGGCCTCCTCCTACCACACTGACACAATTGGGAGAATTCTTTGGCCTTTGCAATTACTACAAAAGTATTATTATGGAGTTTTCAAATATATCAACAACCTTAACTGATATGATAAAGAAGAGATATTTTACATGCAAAAAAATAATACAATATGCTTTGGATAAGCTTAAGGAGGTAATGAGTTCATGTCCTATACTTACTCCATTTTTATCACTTCTATTTATTTTAGATTGTGATGCTTCAGGAGAATGAATTGGAGTTGTATTAATATATAAGAGGCATCCCATATCATTTGAAAGCATGAAGTTGAAAGAATCATAAAAAGGATTATCCATCTATAATAAAGAGATGGTTGCCATCATGCATGCTTTGGTAAAACATCAACGATATTTAGTTTGTGGAAAATTATGGTGAAGACAAATCATAATAGTTTGGAGTTCTTCTATGGCCAACATGACTTGAATGATAGCCAACAAAAATGGGTGAGTAAGCTCCAAGCTTAAGATTTTGATATAGATCATATGAAATGGAAAAATAATGTAATAGTTGATTCTCTTTCTAGGCTACCTACTCTATATTCTACTTTTGTTATTTATGTCAATTGGAAGGTCTCTATTATGGTGGAATATGTGAGAACACATTTTCCACTAACCTCCTTGATGTGAATGTGAGAGATGACAAATTCATAGTGGATTATGACCTTATCCTTTATAGAAATAGAATCCTTTTAGTTCCTGAATTCAAAATGAAGGGGAAGATTTTGAGATCTTTTCATGATGCACCACTATCATGACACCTAGGATTCTACAATACTTACAAACACATCAGATAAATGTTATCATGGAAGGGCCTTAATAAGAATGTCCTTAAACACATTAGAGAATTGCATAGCCTATCAACAAAATAAATCAGTTAATGTCTTCACAATAGGTTTGCTACAACCATTTCCTATTCCAAATTAGAATTTAGAAAGTATATCCATGGTTTTCATTACAAGCCTCCCCAAGATAACTGATAGAGATTTCATTTATATTTTTGTGGATAGGCTAAGTATGCACACTTCTTTTTTGTTTCCTTAGAAATCAAATCACATCAAGGGGCAGATTTATTTTTCAAAAAAGTGTTTGAGCTACATGGGTTGCCTAAAAGTATTATCAGTGATAGAGATAACAAATTTCTTAGTAATTTTTGGCAAGAATTATTTCATTTGATTAGCATAAATATCACCCCTAGCACAAGCTATCATCCACAAACATATGAGAAAATGAAAATAATGAATAATTGGGTTGAAGGATATTTGAGGAACTATGTTTTAGATCAACAATCAACATGGGTTAAGTGGTTTCACTTGGGAGAATAATGATACAACACCCCCCACCATATGTCCACTTGTATGTCTCCATTTATAGCATTGTATGGATATGATGCATTCACCTTTGTTGATTTGGTATTCATATATAGAAGAGTGACAAAAATGAGTGACCTAGTAAAGCAAACCCATGACATACTAAGGTCACTCAAAAATCATCACCAACAAGCCCAATATCAACAAATGTTTTATGTAAATTGGAAACACACTGAGAGGTCATTTAAAGTTGGGGATATGGTATAGTAGGATCCATAACATTTTCCATGTGTCTTGCCTCAAAAGGGTGTTTGGACAACATGTCACACCCTTAGTGGATTTTCCAACTTGGATGAAGAGGGAAAGATCATATTGGTGTAAGATGTTATTATTTACACCATGTTGTATAACTTAAGAAATAAAAGCATTATAAAATATTTGATTTGTTGGAAGAATCTACCTAAAAAATATGCTACTTGATAAGGACCAAAGCTCTTAGAACACACAAATTTGCATTACTTGAGGGTAAATGATTTTTGGAAGGGTGGACTTGTAATGTCCCATTTTTAATTAATTTATTAATGCAAACTTGTAAGAGATTGAGTTTCATTTGACTGAGGAGGAGGTCCACAAGGCCCTGTTAGTGGAAGCCATAGAAGACTTGCTGGAAAAGATTAGGGGTTATGTCAGGGTTAGAGGTGGAGGCTTGGAGAGTGTCTTAAAATGTTTACAGAGTTTAGAAGGAATGTTGCCTTAGTCATGCTTGAAAAAAAATAATCTTCAGTCAGAGGTAGTTCCTTGGCGCAAGATGTGGGTGGTGAAGGAGTTTGGGTTGGAGTTGCCTTTCTCCTCTCAAAATTTGCACTTTGAATCTAACTGCTCTTCCTTGAACATTTCATCTCTGGGAGAGCCTATAGATGAGATGGGAGATGAGTCCATGTTTGAGATTGGTGCTAGAGTAGAACCAGTGGTAATGTTTCAAAAATTGGTTGGTTTTTTGGCTTTGGGGGCAGATGTGATCGATGTTAGGATATATTCAACAATAAAAAAGATCAGAGGAGAAACTAAAGGAATACGGTCCCCTTTAGGATGGATCATTCTTTGTCAAGGTTTTAAAGCTTCTGGTGGGTGGTTTGGTCAAGATCCTCTATTAACTAAAAGGTTTTTAGCACTCGCATCCCTCAAAAAGAAAGTATATTTGGGACCCAGGGATTATAATTGTCTTGGAACATGGCCCTCTGCTAGTTTGGGGTATGAATGGATCTATGGATGACCTATTTTTATGTCCTCAATTGGGAGGATTCCCAAAAGAAACCCCCCTCTACTAGTTTTGCACCATTATTTTTAGAGCACCTACTTCTAGTTATCGGGCTTGATTTGGCACTTCTTAGATAAAGGGAAAATAGTTGGTGTCAGAAACATTACCAGGGAGTTTCAATTTCTAATGATTGGATTGAAGCCCATGTCATTATATGCAAATGCTAGGTTGGCTTGGATGCCTATTTTGCTACTACCATTGAAAATGGCTCATGTATTTGATATTATTTTATCTAGCTAAGAAAATCCCACTATTAGCAGATGGGTGGAATATCTAGGATCTTCTTTAGGTTTTTTTTCAAATTTGATTCTAGAAGAAAAGAGTGCGATCATAGCCATCAGGTTTTGAATCAAGCTTTCTCAATGAAGAGTTTTAGACTTTGTCTTTGTTTATTGGATGCTTAATTTTGCTCCCCCACTTCACCCTGCTTGGAAATCTGATTATATAGTTGTGGGAGGTAGGATCATCATCCTTCCCATGGCTTGGATAATTGATGTTTCTCAATGGGATTTCTACTCCTGGGATGGACTTGGGTTTGATCCTACCACATCCAAGTCAGAAGCCCTAAAGAGGATGTGGACCACGTGGGCCGTGGTTCGTAGATATCATTTTTAGGCCATTGGTTCTAGTATTGGTTGGTCAAATGATGATTGGATTGTATTGAATCCTTGGATGGGCATTGATTCTAAGAATTCAACTTTTAATTTTAACTGACTCTTTGGCACTGATTGTTGTCACATCTACCTCATTGGATGTAGGCACTTAGATTTCAAAACTTAGAAGATGGGAATAATCATGTTTGCATGAAATGATTATCTGTATCAGTGGCTTCTTATATTGTGTTTCTCTCTATTACTTCATGTTTACCCTAGGGACCTTGTTGGGTGTGAGCTTTTTGGGAACCTATTATGATTATAATCTCACTTTTGATGATTTGAGATTTTGATTGGACTTTTCTTTTATAACTCAGATCCCCACAGGGGTCCTTTACCAATTTATGTTTCTATTTGGGGACCTTGGCTCCCTTGTGTCAAGGTTAAAAATGATATGTTGTTCTTTGATTCTTATTGAGCTCTACCAGGCTACGATTCTTAGAGGAAA